>VSMD01129489.1:0-73608 GCA_008750895.1 Mirza zaza
TAGCATCGTGAGGGTTCGGTGAGATAATGCCTGCAGAGAGCTTAGTGCAAGGATAGGCACATGCTAGTAGTGTTCAATAAAGGCCAGCTCTTGTAATCGAGTGAGGTGTGAAGAGTTACTAAACATCGATATCCACAAATGAAATGAGTGCGTGGCTGGAGTTTGCTGAAAACGCTAGGTCAGTGCCATGGCCCAGAAGCCCGGGTGCCAGGCAACCCGGGCGGCCCTGCCAATCCCCAACCACACCTGAGCCCGGCTGAGAGTTCGAGCCGGTGAGTGGGGACGTGTGTGGTTACCAGCGAGGACACTGGCAGGGTTGTCTCGAGTTGGTGTTGCTCTCCATCTGCCACCGTTCTTGCTTTTTAATTATAAATTACCCCATTAGTTTAGTTTCATTATTACCAATTTAGTTTGTTGTGAGTGGTTTGGGCTTGTGCTTTTTCAGGGACTGGGTTTTAGGGCATGTATGTCTTGCAGTTCAGCTATGAATCATCCGTCTCCCATTCCTAAAGCAAATCCTTCTCTCGTCTTTCCCCCAAATCGCTTGCATTGTAACACTTTCGTATACTTCTGAGTCCCTTTCCTGCTAGAAAGTGGGGGTGGATGGGCAGGTGGCTGTGGTTCCTTTTATGCTGCTGAATTGGGCTATGGTCCAAAAGGATGCTACACGCTGTTCTAGATTAGCCTTTTCTCTCTCTCCTGTTTTATAGCTGGAGAAACTGAGGCCCAGAGAGGTGAAGGGTCAGAGGTCGTACATAGTTGCTAAAATCTAGTTCTAATTACCTGTCCTGGGCCTCTTCCACTCACCACATGGCCTGCGTAGGCCAGTTCCCCTCCTCCCTGGAGGACTTTGGGTCCTAACAAAAGTGGCTTGAAAGTGCCCACTCTTGAGTTAAGGGCTCCTCCTGGGTCTCCCAGTGTGGTGCTGGTTTGAAGGAGATGTATGTAATGCATAAGAGTTGGCACTCTGGAGTCAGACTGCTTGCAAACTGTCTGACTTGGACAAGCTGTTTGATCTCCCTGTGCCTCGATTTCCTCAACTGTAAAATGAAGATGACGCTAGCACTCACCTCTTAGATCTGAAAGAATTTGGCAGGACAATTCACGTAGCGTGCACAATGCTTGCTTGGCACGTAGAAAATGCTCAGTGGATGATGATTATTGCTAATGTTTTTAGGTGTCCAGAGCTGATGTCCCACTCCTACCCAGAGTGTCTCAGGAGAAAGAACAATTTACAAAGCTTTAAAGTTTATAGAGTCATTTCATTTGCAGTATCTTATTTGCTCCCTACAAATAATCCCCATTTTATAGATGGGAAAACAGTCAGACATGTAGAGATTCAAGCCTTGTGATTTGAAAGCCAGAGAACCCTTCCACTCGTAACATTGCCTCCAGGGCCACCTCGGTGTCTCTGTGCTCATGTCCTGCCTCGATGCTCTCTGCCTCCTTGTTGATCCTCCACCCTGCAGTCAGACAGCCCAGAGCTGCTTTCTATCCATTTCTGGGCCACTTGGAGATCATTCTCCCTGAGCTCTGCATGGGCAGAGCCTCTCTCCCATTCCTTTGCGAGTGACCAGACAGCAGAGACCGCTATTTCTTTAAAACACGTCCAAGGGAGGGTGGCACAGAGTGGGGAAGCCCCTCTGACAGGTCCCTGCCTGGCTGATGGGGAGGTGGCCGGGAAGGGGTCTGGGTGGGCAGGGGCTGACCTGTGCACTGTGAGCTGCGAGCACTGCTCACCGGTGGGGACAGGCCCTCGGGCACGTCTGCCATCCAAGTACTAACCAGGCCCGACCCTGCTTAGCTTCCGAGATCAGACGAGATCCTCGGACACTTCTGAAAGCCCTGGCTGCCAGCTCAGCCCTGCCGCCTCTGAGTCATCCGGCAAGTGTGCTCATAGTGAACAAATCTGGGGCAAGGACAGGAAACACCTTCCTCTGAAACTGAAGCTAGTAAGTTTGACATAAAAGAAGTAAGATTAAGCCATCAGCAGCAGAGACCCAGTCTAAGGGACAGTTTGGAGCTGGGTTGCTGCAGAGCTGGGGGGATTCCACCAATTTTATCACAAGCCTGGAATACAATCGCCTCGAGAGAAGCAGTAAGTTGCGTTGTTGTAACGGAAGACAAGGGCCTGCTTCAGAAGGAAGGAATCGAGATTCAGCTATCTGTCTCGTGTGCTAAGGAAGGGCTTGGGGAGTCGGCCGACACGAGCATCCCAGTCTTTCCTGCTGGAGTGTGGACGATGACTAATGTTTATAGAGCACCTACTATGTGCCAGGTAGTGTGTCAGGCATCAAGTCTTCCCTTCTTTCCCTTTCAAACCTAATTGTTCCTACCACAGGGCCTTTGCACATGCTGCTCTTTCTGCTTCTTCTCCCTGCCCTTTGCATGGCTGTCTCCTTAACACCACTCAAGTTTCAGCTCCAAGTTCGTCTTCTCCGAAAGGCCTTCTCCAATCCTAGTTAAAGCCATATCTCCACCCTGCGTCACCAGCACACTCTTCCGTATCACGCTATTTTATCTTCTTTAATGCACTTATCCTCACCCAAACATTTTATTTTTTTGCTTGCTTCTTATCTGCTTCCCTCCACTAGAATGTAAGATCCTCGAGGGTAAGGGTTCCTTCAGCCTTGTTCACGACTGCATGCCCAAGGCCTGGAACAGTGCCTGGCACACAGCATGCGGTCAGCAAATATCTTGGTTCCTGGAGGCTGGAGTCTTTTCCCTTGCATTTTGTATGAACCTTGCCAGGATCCCAGGTGGTCATGGATCTACCCCATTCTGCACACAGGATTGGGGAGCTGGAGTAATTTTCCCAGTTAATAAGTGATAAGAGCCAGGATTTGAGCTAGGTTTTAAATTTCAAAACTGTGCCTTTGACATGCCATATTGCTTCCCTGGGGAGAGGAGACAGGGAAGACCAGACAGAGGAGACCACGGGGCATGACTCTTTCATGTTGCCTGGCAGTGGTCTCTTCCATGGAAAGTTAATCACTTGGCATTCTATGTATGGTCCAGTCTTTTGTGAGAGCTTGGTTAATACTAGCCCCCACCCTACCCCTCTCTCAAAGCCGTAACTCCTGGGGTTACAGATCCAATTAGGTCCTGATCAAATATAGCTGAGAAGCAAATCCTGCGGCCACCCCAGGAAGGCTTGGGTGGCTGCCATGTGGTCTTCAGGGTGAATGATGCATGCTCAGATGAGGCTTGTGTCAGCACCTCAGGCCAAATGGCATCACACAGATCCTACGTGGAATGTCTACCCCACTCCAGAAGGGTGGCCCATGTTTTTCAAGTGATATCGGACGGAAGAAAATTCCTAAACAGGCAAAGGATATGTCTGGAAGTCAGCTGTTGCAATGCTGGCCTGGCTTCGTGCCCACACGGCCCCCGCCCAGCCCCAGCTGAAGCCCTGTCCTCGCCCCAGCCCACCTTTAGGCTGAGCCTCGAGGCCCCAGAACGAGCCTGCCCTACTCCCCCTACTCCAGCGGCTTCCCCTCCAGGCAAGCCCGGACTCCATGCTCCGGTTCTAGTCACTGCGTAAAAATGCACCTGCACTTGGCTCACTACTGAATCCCGGTGCTAGTGACCGGGAATGCATCTCACAGACTAATTGCTATTTTTGTGGGTGTCTAAAGGGTAAGGGATTGGGTGTGGGGGCAGTGGCCTCCTGCTTCCCTGCCTTCCGGGTAGCAGCTCCCCTGGTAGCAGCAACTTCTGTGGCTTATTCTGAGGGTCACCTGGAGCCTGGTCCTTCACGTTTTCCCAGCAATTTTGTAAGCGCCCCATTTCCTTTCATGAATCTCTTTTATGCCCAAAGTGACCATGGTTTTTCCTGCATTGAACTCCGACACAGTTCACAATATGCCTGGTCTTGGGCTCAGCTCTGGGGCCAAGGAGGCGAACCCCACATGGCCCTGCCCCAGGACTCTCGGTCTGCTGGGGCGGCGTGGCCGCGGGTGGGGCGGGAACACAGAGGGAGCCGCTGGCTGCACCTGAGACGGGGGACACCCAGAGGCTGCAGACCACAGAGGCGGTATCCGGTGTCTGAGTGTCAGAGGGGGCTCCCCTGAGCACACGAGGGGCAGTCACACGGCAGAGAAACAGCATGATGTTCTTGGAAGAAAGACATGTGCGAAGTTCCCCAGGAGTCCTGTCTCCAAACTTCCCTCTAAGAGGGGGCCTGGCTGCCTGCAAACTGACTCTCCACCCTGCCTCTCCGTGGTCCTGGGGTGCCCCATGGTGACATACGGCATCTGCTCCCCCAGCCTGACCTGCACCCCAAGCCGCTCTAACCTCTGCTTCACTCTCGTGACAGCAAACCCTTACCAGATGTCATCTGCCCACAGGCTGCCACCGCCGATGGGAAGGGGAAGGGACCTAACCTTCGTTCAGCACTCGAGTATGCCAGGCATAAGGCGCCGAGTGATTACCATACACCAACTCATTCATTCATTCAATCCCTCATTCATTCATTCGATGAGTGTTTATTGAATGAATGAGTTGGTGTATGGTAATCTGGGATCTGACCCAGGACCTGTCAGATCCTGGGTACTCTTCTAGGCACGGGAGGTGCAGCACTGAACAAAACAGATGCAAACACGAGGATCTTGCATGCCAGCGAGGCAGACCAGCAATGAAGGAACGAGTCCCGCGTGATACAGAATACATCAGATGACATTAAGTGCTGTTGAGAAAAAAATGCCGAGAGGGCAGGGGCCAGGGAGGAGCCAGGGCCGGTTGTGGTTTTAAGTAGGTGGTCAGGAAGGTCTCACTGAGAAGGAGACATCTGAGCAAAGGTGTGAAGGCGGCGGAGGAGCAGCCCATGCAACATTTAGGGGAAAAGCACCAGGCGGGAGTGGAAGGATCTGGGAGTCCCCCGGGGATGAGCCACTGCGGCTGACCCCATGTCGCAGGCAAGAGCTCGGAGAGGTGCTAGATCACCGTTGTTTCTTATAGCTGAATGGTACTCCATGGTACAAATATATAACACATTTTATTAATCCACTCATGTATTGATGTTGACGTATAGGAATAACATCTATCGGGGCTCGGGCAGGTGGGGGAGATATACATACGTATGTATATGTATGTATATACATACATAATGAGTGTGATTAGCACCAACTGAGGGATGGACAAGCTTGAAGCTCTGACTCAAAGGGGGTGGGGGGGGCAAAGGCAGTATACATAACCTTAACATTCGTACCCCCATAATATGCTGAAAAAAAAAATAAATAAAAAAGAAGAAAGGTTGTCCCAACTATAATAATGGGACACGTAAAAACAGTGGAGGAAAATCTATAAACATGGGAAGGGTGAAAAAAAAAAAAAGAGCTCGAAGAGCACATGTGTCCTGCCATAGAGCCCAGGCTGACACGCCTTGCTGCCGTCCATCCTCTCCTGATTCTGGGCTCCAGATTCTGGGCAGGCCTTCCTGCCCTGCCTGTGCCTGGCCCAGGGACTGCCCAAGCCCCGTGGGTATGCCTGGCACCAGCTCCCCGCTCTGCTCCTCCTGGCCTGCCCCGTGCTCTGCGCTGACAGCTGACACGGAGCTCTCCTCACTCTGGGCAGGATGGCAGTTCCTATATTTAGGCGACGCGTGAATCTTTCCGGGATTCTGATGAACTGCTGCTTTCCTGGGCTCTGGCTGGGGTTGCTCTTCCCTGCGGCTCAGACGTTAATGCTCCCTGAGGTCTCTCCCGGAGGACTTACTGCTGGGGGGTATTTGCATGTGGTAGAACCTCCTCCGGCCGCTGACCCAGTTCCTCGTGGCTCACATCTCGGGCAGGAATGGAGGTGGCGTTGGAGGGGTAGAGAGCTCACCAGGCTCTCTGGAAACAGCTGTCGCCCAAAACACACATGCGCGCACGCACGCGAGCACACACACACACCTCCCGACTACTGCAGGGCTTGCTCAAGATTCGGGTACTTCCTGGCAGCTGTGTCCTGTACTCGAGCCCTTCGGAATAACAAGCCTCCTGTCAAGAATCCCTTGGAGCCAGGAACTGCCCTGGGTGATCGTCTAAGACAAGGACTTCACAGGGACCCTCACCTTGTCTGACTTTCCTAGCGCCCCACTGTCATTAGGAGCTGGCCGCCTGGCCATTCCTTCTCCCCGATGCGCTGCTAGCCGCCAACGTGACAATCAGGTCCTCACTCTCCTCTGCAAGCTCTCTCCACCATTCCCCTTGATTCATGTGTCCCCCTTCTCCGTGGCTTATCATGTGCATTTGATCCTTCCTGCTACTTCTGTCATCGTCAGCACATTACAAGCTGATTGAGACTTAAGGGCAGCAGGGGCTAGGTAAGTACCTGGCATAGAACAGGGCACTGGTCCACTGGGCCCTGGGGTCCTACCTGAGCCTGCTGTGGACCCAGAGTTCCCAGTGGGCACTCCCTGCACCAGGAGGTCTGTGCCAGAGGTTTGTCTACCGACCCTGGTCACCTCTGGTCCCAGAGCCGGGATCTCCCCGTCGTGGGCTCAGGCGTCTGGGAGGAAGAGGGCAGATGCTAAAAGGATTGCTGTGCCACGCTGAGATTTGCAGAAGACGGGGCCTGATGGAGGACTCAGGCTTGGTCTAGTCCAGTTGTCTCAACACTCACAAGAAAAAACTAAAGCCTGAGATGGGTAGTCACAGAATAGCTCAGGTTTTCTTGGGGCAGGTTTTCTAAGCATTGGGCTGTCTTCTAAGTGGAGTGTGTGTGTGTGTGTGTGTGCGCATATTTGTGAGGGCATAGGCTGCAAGTGTTTCCAAGGCTGGTTGGAAGTGTTGTAGGGATGGGAGATCTGATTATTCTAAATGGGCTCTGCTCATGAATCAGCCAAAAACATCTTTCTTTCTGGGTTCCTGGCTTCCCGGTGTCACTCTGACCAAGCTCCTTCTCACCCACTTAAGAAGCTCAATTTCAGAGAGAGTGACAAAGACATCTCTATTTGGTTCCTCTGGTAAGATCCTCAGCCACTTTGAGGAGAAGAACAAGGACAGTAAAAGGTAGTGGAGAATTTCCTTTTCATGTAAGGACTTGCTGAAGGTGTTCCCTGTAGACTAGTTTTAGACTTGACTTCCATTCATTCATTCGATCCATTAGTCATTCCATAATTATTTACTGGAGACCAATTGAGATACTGCAAACATTGTGGGGCGTGGGGCAGGGCCAAGGATATAAAGGAAAGAAGAAGGGACCTGCCCCACAATTTGAGGAGCACCTCCTGTATTACCATAGTGGATGCTGCACCACCTAGAGAGATTAGGCATGCACGGATGCTGGACTCGGTCCAACCTGGACTAAATTCCAGGGTGTGAGAGCATGCACAGGATACTCACTATCATTAGTGCTATAATTTATAGAGTACTTACACCAGACACTTGTCTAAGCACTTTCCAGAATTTTCCCAATTGCTCTAATCTTTGATTTCTTCATCTAGAAAATAAGGATGGTAATCTTGTCCTCGCCAGGTTGTAGTGAGGATTAAATGGATAAAGTAATGGTTATAAAGTTACCAGTATATTACTTGGCCCATCACAGGTCTTACTGAATGTTATTTCCCTCATTCTCTTTTCCATTCTCAAATAGCTTAGCGTCTAGAGGGGGAAATAATCTATGAATGTAGATGATGAACACAAAGTTAAAAGTCAAGTTCCAAAGGATAGTTGTTGGGACCAAGTGGGGGTGTCCGGAGGAGCAAGGAGTTCCCTTTAGCTGGGAAAATTAGGAAATGCTTGGTACCACCTTTTTTCTGGGGTCCCTAAACCCTGCCTCATCTCCCCAGCTACAGGTGCCACTGAGGTCCTGGCATGCCTCATGCCCCAGGTCCCCTGAGTGAAGGCAGGACCTGCTCCCCTATGACCTCAGATAAAGCCCACCTCTGCTGGTCTCATCCTCGCAGTGACCAGAAAGAGATGGGCTGCAGGGCGGTATAGTGAGAGCTGAGACAGCTGGCAGAGGCTGGAGCCCGAGCATACAGAGTTCTGCTCCCCCTTGCACCGGAGGAACAGATCAGCTTTGCATAAAGGCTGGCTTAGCAGAATGCATCTTGACAACTCATCAGAGAACGTCAAGTTCAGCTAAAGCTTTAGAAATGACAGTGATTTGTTTGTTTCCACTGAAGAGCTCAAAAAAGAGGCAGGATTTTGACTTGTTCCAAGGGGAAAAAAAAGCATCATTTGGTAACAGACTGGAGTCATGGAACCATAGAATTACAGTATTGTATGGCTGGGAGGGATAGCAATGCCTGTCTTAGAGACAGGTTGTGATGATAAAATGAGCCAATGAATATAAAGGGCCTCTTACAGGGTTTGGCACATAGTAGGTGAACACCAACTGATCATGTGATCCAACTCCCATGTTTTAAAGATGAAGCACCAGGCCAGCACATGACATGTAACATGTGTCATGTTACGTTTGCCATCTGCACCTCGTCTCTTCCTAGCACCTCCTCTATCCGCCACTTCTCTTGGTGCCACCACCCTGCTAAGCTGTGAGCCAACCATGACCAAAGCCTTAGAGGCAGCGGGGACTCCTCTCTTGACCTCAGTCCAGTCACTTGCTAAGTCACAGGAGCTCTACCTGCACAGCGGCCCCTAGTGCCGCATCTAGCTTCTTAGCACTGCAACCACCACCCTAGGTGAGAGTCCTGTGTCATTTCTCACCTGTACCATTGCCACAATCTCCAAAACACCCTCTCCCCAGATCCCGCCTCCGGGTTTTATGTCTCTTCTCTCTAAACAATTCTACCTATGATGCCAAATTAATGTATCCAGAGGTGGTTCTGACATTATTCTTTAATTTAAACACCTTCAGTGGCTCCCCACTGCCTACTGTATGACTTGCAGACTCCTCACTTTGGCAGGGTCTTAACCCAATAGTGCCATTGGCTGATGCTATAAGCTGTGCTCAGCAAAACTAGATCATCTGCTATGTCCCTCATAAGGATTTTGTGCCCCATTTGCCTCCTCTAAACCCACTGCCAGACATGCCTTCCTTAGTCTCTAGTTGCTCAAGTCTAACTCATCCTTCAGGGCCCTTCACATACCATTTCCTATAAAAATACACCCCTCCCATTTCTAACCAGATGCTATGGTTTGGATGTCCCCTTCAAAAGTCATGTTGAAATTTAATTGCCACTGTAACAGTATTAAGAGGTGGGCTGTTTAGAAGGTAATTACACCCTGAGGGCTCTTCTCTCATGAATGGATTAATACCATTATTGAGGGAGTGGATTAGTTATCAAGGGAGTGGGATCCTGGATAAAGGATGAAGTTTGGCCCCACTTCCTTTCTGTCTCACGTGCTCAGTTTGGCCTTCTACCTTCCGCCCTGGGATGACCCTTGCCAGATGCCAGTGCCGTGTTCTTGGACTTCCCAGCTTACAGAACCACGAGCCAAACGAACTTCAGTTCTTTATAAATTACCCAGTCTGCGGTATTCTGTTATAACAGCAGAAAGCAGACTAAGACAGAAAACTGGTACCAAAGAGTGGCACTGTTGCTATGACAAATACCTGAAAATGTGAAAGCAGCTTTGGAACCAAGCAGTGAGTAGAGGCTGAGAGAATTTGGAGGAGTAGGCTAGGCAAAGCCTGTATTGCCATGGACAGAGGAGCAGTAAGGGTGATTCTGGTGAGGGCTCAGAAGAAGAAGAGAGTGGTAGGGAAAGTTTGGAACTTCTTAGAGATTACTTAATGGTCACGACCAGATTGTAGATAGAAATATGGACAGCAAAGGCCATTTGATGAGTTTCTCAGACAGAAATGAGGCATAAAGTATTGGAAACCGGAGTAAAGGCCATCCTCATTATGTAGTTGCAAAGAACGTGGTGGAATTGTGTCCATGCCCTAGGAATTTATAGAATATAGAACTTAAGTCCAATGAACTAGGGTATTTGGTAGAAGTAATATCTAAGTAGCACAACGTTCAGGCGGCTGAATGGCTACTTTTAACCACATACAGTGAGATGCAAGAAGAAGGAAATGGCTTAAAGACAGAATTTACAATTCAAAGGAAAGCAGAGCAGAAAGATTTGGAAAACTCTCAGGCTGATCACATAAAGAATAAGAAAGCATGTTTGGGAAAGTGAACCAAGGGTGTGGCCAAGAAATAGTTTGCTAAAGAGATTAATGTGGATAGAAGGAAGCTTGGTGCTGTTCATCAAGACAAATGGGAAAAAGACCCTGAAGGCATTTTGGAGATCTTCAAGGAT
This sequence comes from Mirza zaza, assembly GCA_008750895.1. Taxonomy (NCBI): domain Eukaryota; kingdom Metazoa; phylum Chordata; class Mammalia; order Primates; family Cheirogaleidae; genus Mirza; species Mirza zaza. The sequence continues at coordinate 10,203 of VSMD01129489.1, forward strand.
ACCCCTTCCATCATAGGCCCAGAGCTCTAGGAGGACAGATCTTGTGATATGGTTAGGGATAACCTCCATGGGTTCACTGCCCACAGCTGCCTTGGGCTCTGTTCTCCATATCCCAGCATAGTGCTTCTTGGCTTCCCCAGTTGTCACTTAAGTAGGCCCAGCCATGGCTTGACCTGCTACTCTGGAAGGTAGAAGCAATAAGCCTTGGCAACATCCATGTGGTGCTAATTCTACAGGCATGTAGAATGCAAGAGCTGTGGAGGCATGGCTTCCTCCACCTAGATTTCAAAAAATGCTGTAGACTGTCTGGATGCCTAGGCAGAAAACTGCCACAGCGCAAGAGCCACTGCAGAGAGTCCCCATTAGGGCAATGCCTAGTGAAGCCCTGGCAGTGGGGTCAGCCCCAGGACCACAGAACTGCAGGGCCACTGCTCTCATGAATGAATTAATGCTATTATTGTCACAGTGGGTTAGTTATTGTGGTATTGGACACCCCATAAAAGGATTGAGTTTAATCCACTTCTTATCTCTGTCTTGCATGCTCACTTCCACCTTCACCTCTGCCATGGAATGACCCTCACCAGATGTTGGCACCATGCCCTTGGACTTTCCAGCCTCCAGAACCATGAGCCAACTAAACTTCAGTTCTTTATAAATTACTAAGTTGTATTGTGTTAGAGCAGAAGAAAATGGGCTAAAACACTAGATATTATAATTTTCTTCCCTATGAATCCACAGAACATAATAGCTTAACCCTCTTCTAAGATACTCCCCACAGCAGACCTTATATCATGAACATTTGTGGGCAGGTCTTATACCCAATGAAAAGCCTCAGTTGCCTTTAAATGCTTTACTGTGCCAAGCAGGGGTGTGTACACCATAGGCACTAGGTAAGTGTCAGCTGGTCTGTGCTGTGGCATTCCTACTGAAAGGCCGGGTCAACCACCCTGACTTAAGCTTGTGCTGCCTACTGCTAAAGGAAGGAGACTTCTAGAAATCTAGAGGCTCTTGGACTGCTCTGGGCTTATTGGGAACTGCAGATGGTATAAAATCACCAAGCTCAGAGAACCCTTAGACAGCATCTGTTCTAGTGCTCTCATTTTACAGAACAAGAAACTGAGGCCCAGGGAGGGGAAATGACTTGTCTCGGGTCACACAGAGGCTGCACTGTGATTAGAATCTTAGAGACCAGAGGGGATTTAGATGTTGCTAGCTGAACAGACTGATTCATTCATTTATTCATCTTTCTTTGTTGAGATCCAGGAACATGCTAGGTACTGTAGAAGGTCCCTGAGGATTCAGAGATAAGAAAGACAGAGCAGGTGACTTCCAGCTTAGTTGGTTTGGCGGTGGAGGAAACAGCTATGTCAATAGACAATCTGCAAGGAGAGAGAAGGGGGAGGGGAGGACAGAGGAGGACACCTCATTCGGGCCTCTGCCAAGGGTGAATACAAAGTCTCCCATTGCTCCTGGGACTGCCCACACCCTAGCTCCCGCCCCACTCAGAGGGCTGGTCTAGCCTCTGCCTAGTCACTTCCTCCCAATGCCTCTCCCGCTGTCCATGGTGCTGAGACGGTGTGATTGAAACAATGAAATGGGAAAGACGCTTTACCTCCCTTGGAAATCCTCAGTGAAAATTCACTTAGAGGAGTTTTGAAAACCACTTGGCTCAGTGCCTTACTGATGGCAAGCCCCTACTGGAAGTTCCTGATTATGACTATGAATGACAAAATGGAAGTTCAGAGAGGTGTGTAACCTACCCAGAATAACACAGCTAGTAAACCGGGGAGCTTGGCTTTGAACTCAAGTCTGTCCACTTTCAAATCTCTCCTCTTTCCAAAATGCCACCCTGAGGTACAGTGGAGTCTCTTGTGGTGTCTTGTGGTCCTTGAGCTACTGGAGATGACCCCACTAAACTCCAGAGTCAGTTCAGACGTGCTGAATCTCACGTCCTTCCCTCCACACACCGAAGACAGGATTTCTGGAGAAGACGTCTACGATGGGCGCCTGTCACCCTCCTTCTTGTGTCCACGTCCCCAGATCTCACTGCTACCTCTGGCAGTTACAATTTTCCTCCAGAGTCCACCGTAATAACATCTTTGGGAACAATATTCTTTGCAGCCTTGGCTAGACCTCTTGGGGATCTTTTGTAGAACAAAGTGCCAACGACCCCCTAAGATGAGTCGGTCCACTTCAGACCCGATCATGTCCTTTCTAGGGAGGCAACAGAGGAGAGAGAGCTTTCTGGAAGCTAATGACATAGAACCAACAGTGAGCACTGTGCTCCCAGCAGTGCCCGCAACACGCACAGTCATTATGCGGGAACGTGGGAGTCCTTCCAAGGGAGCCAGTATAGCCAAGCCATTCTTTTGGTGTATTTTTCCTTTAGTTTGACTCACCTGAAATTTATTCTGGTGAAGAAAGCAATTTCACAGCAGTTTCTGGCAGGGAAAACTAAACATATTTGGGGGGAGACTCGTGATCTAAGTGGCAGGATCCCGATTCAGAAAGACTCAACGCTTGGAAGTCTAGACATAAGAAACCCACTGATGATTACTTATGTGATGAAGAGATTCACCTCTAAATTCCATTCGAGTGGGAAATGGCTTCCCACTGTCGTTTTTAAAACAGGCCATTAACTATTTAACTAGGAGGTAAGGGGGCATGATGTCAGATAAACTTAAAGGCACAAGGAGGGGAAAAAAAATCTACCAGCTGAAGGTCCTTTAGGAGACCTCTCAAAGCCTGGCCAGGAGGGGTGGGGACCTTGATCGCTGTGGCCTTGTTTTTGCAGCACTGCCCGTCCCCTCAAAAGTGGGCTTCACCGAGACACTTGTCCGAATGTGTTGCAGCCTCTCACATACACACCACGGGCTCCCCATGCGTCACACACAAAAGGCAGGGCAGGCAGGCCCCAAACCCAGCAGGACAGAGCGTGAGAATTCCCTGCCCTGTGGACTGCGGAGATCTTACAGGTCATAAGAGACCAGGGACCAGGCTGCCCAAACCCTCATCAGACACCTTTCTACCACGCCCACATCAAATGCTCACTCCACTTTTGCTGGCAATGAGGAGCTCTCTACTTCCCAAAGCAACACATTCCATGCTGCACAGCCCTGTTCAACTGGAAGTTGTTCTTGCTGAGCCCAACCTATGGTGCTCCATCCACTTGGCCTAGGTGTACCCTCTTCCCCTCCACAGGCCTTCAGCTGTGCAACATTGTGGGTCTCAACCAAGGTGACCTGGTGTGAAAGCTGGAGCTGACTCCTCAGAGTCCAATATCAGCACGTTCAGAAAGACATCAACCCCCCACCCCCACCCGTCCAGTGACCTGGTGATCTGATGGGTCACCTCTGTGAACCAGAGGGGCAGCAAGATGGGGCCAGGAATCAGAAGACCCAAGTTCTCAGTCTTACTTTGTCACTGGCTCTCCCTAAGAGGGAGTAAATACTGATATTTTCTTTTACCTAGGAAATCTCATCAAAACCCATGGTTTCGGTGGACTAGCAAATTTCTATGTCTAGTCTGAACGTCTTATCAGAATTTTCGATCCATAGATCCCACTGCTTGTTAAATACCATGTTTTAGGACTCTCAGAAGCTCCTCACACTCAACATGCCCACGTTCGGTCCTCTCGGGGTGACCCAATCCCATGAACGGGGCTGCCATGCCTCCAGCGGCAAATAAGAGTTGCCTTTCAACCTTCTCAGAATGCCAACATGCTCCCACCTCAAGGACTTGCAAACACTATTCCCTCTGCCTGGAAAGCCCTTCCCTGCCCCCATACCCTCGTTAGATTCTCATCCTTCAAATTTCAGCCCAGTGGCCAATTCCCTGCCTCACACACTCTCACAGCACCACAGCCCTCTCTCTCATCGCACTGGTTGGAGCTGCGATGCTTATTTTCACTTGTCTAATTCTTTGATTAATGTCCATCCCTTCCACCAAGTTTTAAACTTCGTGAGGGGAGGTTTTGCTCCCTGAGAGTACAGTACCCGCAGCATAGAACTTTCCTGGTAAGTGCTAGGGATGGGACGAGTGATGTACCCTGTACTCTCCCAAATGATCGTGTCCTACAGTTGGGCTGGTGAAGCCGGAACCTGCCTTTTATGCACAGGGTGCCAGGGCAGTGGGCGAGTGAAGCCATATTTTCCATGTAGGGAATGGCCTTGGGAGCCACTGAACTTTGTGGTCCCTGCACCTGCCGCGGGCAGCTCTGCCAAAATTCAAACCCAGCTCTGCCAGGGCAGATGGGCAGCTCATGTCCCATGGTGGGAAAGGTTGTGGATTTCACTCTGCAAATGTCCGAGACATGGGGTGCAGGCTCCGGCCCCACATGCCAGTCCTCACACTGGTGACACAGTCACAGCACAGGCCCTCCGGACAGCTGCCCTGCCCCTGGTGGAGAAGCCCGTTACCCAGAAAGAGAGAGGCCCAGTTCCTCAGCAAGGGGTGGGAGCGACACCTTCTCCCGTGCACAGAACCTCAGAGTTCCTGAGACTGGCTAAGCTGTGTGCTCTCACGGTTCAGGGGACTCAGCAGGAAGGTGGAATGCAGCGGTTCCCCAAGTGCAATTCTCCTGGGAGCTTGTTAAAGACGAAAATTCCCAGGCCCCACCCTGGCACTATTGAATCAGAAGCCCCGGGGGCAGGGCCCAGGAGCCTGAGCTTCGGCAAGCCCCCCCCGCCCCCCCACTGTCACTTCACGTCACGCCAAAGTTCGAGATCTACGGACGTGGTGGAAAGAACGACTTTGGCTGCTCCCGGGCCTGGCTGCCGGCCTGTGAGCCACCTCTGTAATCAGTCTGAGCACAGCAATGTCATCTGTCAGAGGGGACATTATGAGAGTCTTCATGGACAGTGTGGGCATACCGTAGGTGCTCCATAAATGTCATTTCCCTTCTGTCTTCCCACTACCCACTCTGTTCTATAGACAAGGAGGCTGACTCAGGCCTCCCGTTGTATGGAGGGTGAGAGGGACAGCAGGCCTGGGGCACGTCTGTCTGAGTCCTTCTTCCTTTTCCCTGATGCTGCCTCTGAGAGGGACAGAGTCGGGGACAGGCTTTCGGGGGCGGCAACCTGCGCGTACAGGCGGCAGCACAGCCTGGCTGACATGGGCCAAGGGAAACAGAACGGTCACAGACCCCACGAGCCTCTGGTGCCAGCCCCGCGGGTGCCATGAGAGCAGGAGGGCCAGGAGGGAGGGTGGGAGACACGCTTGCCCTGGCCCCCTCCCTGTGTTCTGGAGGATGGGCAAAAAAAGTGGGTGAAAGTTCACGAGCAAAACAAAATGCTTTGACGCCACGAGGGTGACAGCTGGCCCGGTGGTTAAGAGCATGAGCTTCGCACCAGCCACCATTTAGTAGCCATGAGATCTTGGGCAAATGTCTTGAGCTCCTTGAGTGTCAATTTTCTCGTTAATAAAAAGGCAGAAAGAACAGCCCCATCCTCACAGGGCTGGGGACCACATTAGCAAACGTGGGCGAAGCTGCAGGCACTGTGCCTAATGCAAAGTCAGGACACCATTGATGGGACCCTCTTCCCCCAACCTTGTCTCTGCCGGGTAGCTCTTGTGTTCCTGACGCCCAGGTGACAACAGCCACAGAAGACCAAGTGTGTTAGCTCTGGTGGTCCAGAAAGTCTTGAAGAAAAATTGGGTGAAAGAATACAGGCAGACTTCCCTGCACCCACTCATTTAAGGAAGCTCAACATGTTGGGAAAATCAAATCCATGCATCAATCCATTCGTTTGTCCACCGTCATTCACTGTCATCGACTCTGAGAGGTGCTGCATTCATGCTGGAGATACCAGGATTGACAAGACTTGGTCCAGCCCCTCCCCCCCCCCCAGGAGCTCCCATCTTAGTGGAGGCACAGAGGACTCACTGGTATTGGTGCCGCTGTGCAGTCGCTGGGGCTGTCCACAGCTGGGTCCCTCCTGCCAGCCGCATGGAAGGGCCGCACTCCCCTACGGTGTGACTTGTGGCCATGGAGTTAGGTAGATAGCAAGGGATTCCAGATCTCCCAGGGACAAAAGTGGGTGCTGCTGCAATTAGCCACCCCACCATGGGCTTTCAAAGAGGCTCATGGGAGATATTTATGCGCAGTAAGACTCAGGTCATGCAAGTCCCAACTGTCCAATCAAAGTGGTTCCATGATCACTGATGTCTGAGCCACTAGGGAGGTCCCAATGCAGGCACTATAAAACAAGGTGCAGACCATAACCAAGTCCCTTTTGCGCCCTTCCGTTTGCTCTCTCTTTGCTGAGACAATGGGTCCTGTCATCATCTGTGGCATGTGTATCACGTTCTGTAAACCTGCATCTTGCCCTACAATCCTATCTTTCTTTCCCCAGTAAACCTCATTTTCATGCTTGCCTTACTTTGGCGTGTCTGGTCCTTCTTCGACCATGAGCGCACCAAGAACTGACATTGTCACACTAAACTTGACAAGAGGTGATTGCTTTGCCCAATGAAAGGAAGCAGCACCTGTCCCTCTAGGGGGGACACTTCCATAGCCAGTGGACCCCCTTCCCTTTCCTGCCCCGCTGGCTGTAGAAGCTCATTGGAGATGGGGCCTGGATCCCTGAGTGACCCACTGTCGATCCACCCTGGACATGTACCGTGAGTAAGAAATGAATCTGTGTTGTGTTAAGCCACGAAGATTCGGGGGCTGTTTCTCACTGCAGCATGACCCAGCCCATTCTGACTGCTGCAGCCTCCAGACACCAGCCCTGGCATCTTTGTCATCATGGCTGGAGCCTCCGAGGAGGCTGCCTGCCCCCTCCTCCTGCCAAACATGGAGCTTCCTTTATCAAAATTTAAAACCCTGAGCAATTAGGGTGCTCTAAATTAGAAAGTTCTTTCCCATGAATAAAATTACTCTTATTTCTAATGAATATGAGATGGCTTACATGAAGCTAAGTAGTCTGGTGATTATAAAATAGCTGACATAAAATATCAACATTTCTTCTTCCACTGCTAAAGTGGCCTATTAAATTAATACTGATTAGACATTTTCTTTTGCAAAACCTCTTTCTCTGACACTGATTCTTTGCACAGTTTTCAGCCCCACATTTGCTCTGGCCCCAAATGCTTTTCTCCTCCGTATCTCAGTAGTGGGCATTACAGGCATCTCTGACAGCTAGCTGTTTTCAAAAGGCCAAGCCCGTGAGTAGTTTGTGTCCTCCAGTTTCCAAAGACAGTTCTGAGTTCCTATCACTTTAGTTTTAAAAGCCCTTCATTCCACTTTACTATTATTTAATTGTTTTGCCTTTGCAGGACTATAGAGAAAAAAGAATCCACAAACCAGACAGCAAAAAGCCTGTGTTTTGTTTTTTTCTTCCTGATTGGAATGTGTAGTATTGTGGAACTTGTGGCGGATTGAAAGCACTTAATGTGCTTCTGACATTTACAACCACGAACCTGCCATTAAGCAAGCGGCGGTTTTCAGTCTGTAAGAGCTTTCCCATTCGTTCATCGCACGGGCAGCTGCTGCCTCCTGGGTGTCTCTGGGACCCGCTCACTCCTCCTCCTCCTCCAGCTCAGACCTTTGCATCTTTCCCCTGGATGGCTCCATTTGGCTCCCAACCAGTCTTGGTGCTCTCAGTCTTGCTTTTCCAAGGTGTTTTCCACCTTGCAGCCAAGTCTAAAATATAAGCCTGAATTTGCTATGCCTGTGCTCAACATCCCTCCCCCCTGTCTTCTGGGAAAAGCCCAATGTGGTGCATCCTCCCATGGCCCAGGCCCTGCTCTTCCCTCCATCTGTCCCTCGCTGCCTCTCCTAGTGCAACCCAGCAAGCCACGGTCCCCTGGGAGATGTCATCTTCTTGTGCCCTGGCCCCTTCCCACCATGTCCCTTATCTCCCCTCCTCTAGCTGACATCCATCCATCCTTCAGACCCTGCTCCTTCTCTGAAAAGCTCTCACTAGACTCCCCAAGACTGGGCAGAAGGTATCCCATGGTCTTTCCTACAGCACTGCAATGCTGTCTACGCTGCATTAAAACAGATAGTTTTTCTGTCTCCCCCATTGGACCGTGAGCTCCTTGAGGGGAGGGGGTATATCTCATTCCCCTTTATACCTCCAGAGCCCAGCACTTCATAGGTGCTCAGTAAAAACTTTCTGAATATGAATAAATGAACCTATTATTTTGCTTGATCTTGATGACAATTCAGGGAAGTAGGCAGAACAAGAATTAACCCCCATTTCACAGATGAGGAAACTGAGGCTCAGGGACACACAGCCTGAGCAGTATCTTCTCATGACCTGATTCTGTCCCCCCCAGGACCCTCGGTCTGAATGTCCCATCCCGGAGCACTGCAGGATGGCCACCAAGGGAAGCGTGAGCATGTGGCCCAGCCGGGGCTGTCCCCACGGGTGCAGCGGCAGGGAGGAGAGAAGGCAGGAGATGGATTTGCAGCAAGACCTGCACCTGTGCCTCTGATCTGGTCAGTCTTGAGCCCAAATGGCTTCGTTCTATATCCAAGGACATGGGTGGCCAGGGACAACTTGCAACCAAAAGTGGGATGGGATTCCCGGTCACGATCGCCTTGTTTCCCCCTGCAATTCCGCTCAAGTAATGATGGAGTGGCCCCGGCCCCACTCAGCAGGAGGAAGTTGGGGCGTGTGGCCTGCACTCTGCTTCTGGCTAGCTGAGATGCACTTAACCCCCCATTAGCTGACATGGTGCAAGACAAGCACAAGGGAACTGTCTGCTCACATGCTCATTTCTGAAACCCCCAAATCCCTCAGTCTTAGGGGACAGAGAAGGCTGTTATTGGAGGAATCAGTGCCTGGGAATCTGATGATAGTGGAGAGATACTTTCTCACTTGCTCACTCAACCAACTTGTCTTGAGTACCTACCGTGCACCAGGCATCGTGCCGATCAGAGAGCTCTGGCCTCAAAGGGCGCCGGCCTAGTTCTCTGGAGACCAGTCCAGTTCTGGGCCTTATTTTCGTCATGGCCTCTATGAGACCTGATCAAAACTGGGGATCTTCTTTCCAGAAAAAAATGTGCCTAGCATGCATACACACATGCACACACACATAGACGCACTTACATTCCGTGTACAATTCAGGGGGCTCCTGGCCTCCCTGAAGCTTACCTGTGCACTTTAGGTTAAGGATTTCCAGTTTATAGTCAATTGCAATGTATTGTATTCTTAAAAGTTGCTAAGAGAGTAGATTTTAGGTGTTCTCACCATAAAAAAATGTATGCAAGGTAACGCATATGCTGATTAACTTGATTTAGCCATTCCACGATGTGTGTATATTTCAAAACAACATATGGCACATGATAAATATATATAATTTTTATCTGTAAATTAAAAAATTTTAAACATATGACAGTCATGCAAAAAAATTTCCCCAGTTTGGATGGGGAGACAGACATGTCAACAGCTGGGTGATATAAAGCATGGAGCTGTGAGTAAAGTGATGCTCTTTAGAGGTAATGGAGTTAAAGAAGACTTATTATTCAGTTGGCAAATATTTACTGAGCACCTACTATTTTTCAGGCACCTTGCTAAGCTAAGCACCAAGGACAAAATGACAAATAAGACCAGGAAATCCCTTGTCCTTTGGATCTTGCAGTCCAGTTGATAGGGGCGGTGGTATTTGCACTGAGTTTCAGGGTCAGGAAGGAAGGTGGGGAGGGCGCCCAGACAGAGAGAATAGCATGCAATGGGGAGGGCCGTCTGGGTTCAAGGTGAGCGGTGGACATCATCTTCCGGCTGTTCCCCTCCACCCATGGGGTAGGGGTGGGGGGCGATCAGTTTCCAGTGCTCCTTCTTGAAGAAGGTAGCCCAGAAGGGGAGGGCCTGAGCAGGGAGGGGAGCCTCCGTGTGTGCACATGCACAAACGCGGATGAGCTGGCCAGCTCGTTGTCAATTCGGACGCTGCTCTTCTGCCAGACTCCCTGCAACCGTGCCCAGAGCCATCACCGGGTCTGCCACACCGGGGGCACCGTGGAAGTTTCTTCCATCATCCCGGCACAGAATCCATCCCAGCGGAGAGCCTTCTTCCCCGACACTGGCCAGAATTCCAAGCGCACAAGAAACGGAAGCTCATGGGTGGCTGAGACACAGAAGTGTCCCCCGGGCCCCAGTGCAGTCCGGCACAGCTTCAGTGACTCCATGCACAGCTGTGACGGGGGAGGGGAGAGGAGAGTGCACACGTGCAGCTTTGGCCTCAGCTACCCATTCTTAGGCTCGACACTATTTTTTCCCACCTGCAAGACTTCACTCCATCTTAGTAGAAGGAAACCAGCTCCTGCCTTCCTTCCAGTTTCTTGGCACGTTGAATACCCCCCGTGATATTTTTGGCAGAGTCACTGCTGGCAGTTAGAGGACGTTTTGTAACTCCACCAAATAATCATTGAATACAAAAAATAAATAAAAAGAGATCCAGAAAAGGCATACAGACACGTCTGGCTTTGTGGAATTACTGTCAGTCAGTGGGCATATGGGTTCCCAAAACGTTGGGCAGAAATCACAATATTGTCAAAAGGATCCCTGAAGTGCATCCCACTCTACCTGGCAGGCTTTTGTTCGTCCTTCAGAACCTGTTTGAATGTTCCCTGCTTTACAAAGCCTTTTTCTGGACCCCTTCTAATGGAAGGGAACAGGTTGTATCCGTACCACGAGCCAGAGCCTGGGCTGTACTATACATATCTCAAGCCAGCCTCCCTAAACCCCCACAGGTAAGTAACAGTGCCATTTTACAGATGAAGAAACTGAGCCTACGAAGTTCAGAGACTTTTACATGCTGCACAGCTCACAGGGGATAAAGCGAGCAGCTGGGCAGAGCCCATGCACTGTTTGCAGAATTAGTTCCTTTGCTCCGACAACCCTTCCCTTCTCACTTTTCGCCATGGGTCACGCCAGTTTGTAACCATTTGTTGACTGGTTGTCCCCTTCCCACGCCCATTGACACAAGGGTGCAGGGAGTGTTTGCAGAATGCAAGTGGGAATGGATTACGGATTCCATCAGAGTTGTTCTATCTGCAGTTTCAATCTACCTGCGATTCCTTCTTAGATTCTTGATTGCCTCTTATGCCTTGCTGCATCAACAGCACGACCACCTCCACTTTAAGAAAGCTAGCCTGCCCTCAAATTCTCCAAGGAATACAAAGTAGTGACCAGGAAACTATTGAAAGATTTGCCACGGGATCTTGACTCTGACTCTTAATAGAACTTGGCCAACGATGGCTCTGTTTACTTTATCTTCTCTTCAAATTTCATTTTGCAGATAAAGAAACGAAGGCACAGAGAGAAGAGGCTTTGCCCTCGTTACAGAGCTAGAAAGTGGCAAAGCTGGTGTTTGAATCCGGGCAGGCCGACTCCAAACTCAACAGTTTTAACTACTTTGCAATCACGCTTTACCATAGGCTCTGGGAGCATCCCAGGATCACCCTGTCCCCTTCCAACCCCTTGCCCCGCTCCTCGCTCCTATCCTCCTTACTGCCTGAACATCCGAACTTGCCTTAGAAACGCTTTCCTGCTTGTCTGAGGCGCTCTCTCTCAGGATGCGGTTGCACTTTTGTTCTCAAGTCCTCCACCCAGCATCTCTGGACCAGAGACCCCAACCCCAGCCCCACCTCTCCAGGAGAGGGTGACCAGATTCTGCCTGCCAAAAAAGTAACGTTCTGTGGCAGGCAGCTTGTTTTCCTAATGAGGTGTACATCTCTTACCAGATGCATTCAGTTAAAGGAGGTAGTTTGTCAGCTGTGTTGTTAGCACCAGAACTATTCTAGGCTTCACAACGTAGGGGAGGGAGCGTGGTCTGAGTTACCAGAAGGTGCCTCAGGGAGGCATTGTGGAAGCAGGGAGGAATGCCTTGTACTGCTGCTGCTTCCCTCTCCTCTACTGGGTCCCTCTGTTCCCAGCATGCTCTGAAGCCAGTGCTGCAATGACAAGTATCCACTATCCCTTGTAGGTGAGGTGGGTGGCAGAAATAGCTTCATTAAAGTCCCTCTATACTCTACCACCATCATCTTCACCAACATCATCACCACCATCACCACCATCACCATCACCACTATCACCACCATCACTACAATCAACACCACCATCAACACCGTCATCACCATCACCATCACCACCATCAACACCACCATCAACACCGTCATCACCACTATCACCACCATCACCACCATCAACACCACCATCACCACCATCAACACCACCACCATCATCACCATTACCACTATCATCACCATCACCATCATCACCACCATCATCACCACCTTCCACCACCATCACCATCACTATCATCATCACCACCATCATCACCATCACCACCATCACCACCATTATCACCATCACCATTACCATCACCATCACCACCATCACCATCACTACCATCATCTTCACCTTCCACCAGACCCCACTCCCAAGACCAGGAATCACCACCAGTCCTAGGCATGGAATTGGGGTTTGCTGATTTACAGGGAATATTTCTACAGAAAAACTCAACTGGGAAAACTGTCAGCTATTTGGGAACTCTATGATGTCTAAAAACTATGCTTCTTGATGCTACTTACTATTGACCAGAATCCTAACTGTAGATGACATTTGGGTGCATCCCCCGGTTCTGGAGCCTGTGTGTTTGGAGTTCTGTGATGTGCCAGCTCAGAGTTGTGTTCACTGGGAGGTGGAGGCCTTCAGGGAAAGTCCACCTGGCTTCACACTCATTTTCTTCTGGCCACTGTGGAGAATTGAAGGGCCACAAGGGTATACTCTGTGTCACATCTGGATTATCTGCCTTAGCAATTCACAGAGTTTGGTTGACTAAGGAAAAAGAAGAGCCCTTTGTTGAAAGCATTTGGCCAATTCTTAGATTATTAGGAAGTGGAAGAGACTTAAGTGAGATCACCAGCAGTCAGGTGTCACCTGTAGTCAAGATGCCAGGCAGCCTAGTAGGACCTGGAGGTGTAACATCAGAATTCAGATCCCTGATCCACCACTTAGCAGCTGTGAGCTCTTGGATAAGTCATCTGCCCTTTTAGTGCTTCGTTTCATTTCAAGCAAATCATAGAGCCACTTATAATAAAGCTACTTATATAGATAAGAGCATCAAATCCTTTTGACAACCCCAGTAACAAATGACCACAAACTTGGTGACTTAAAACAACCGATGTTTATTCTCTCCTAGTTCTGGAGGCCAGAAGTCTGAAGCCAAGGTGTTGGCAGGGCCACACACCCTGCAAGGACCTAGGGAGGATCCGCCTTTACCTCTTCCTACTTGCAGCGGCTCCCCGAGAGCCTTGTGCCTGTGGCAGCAGGACTCTAATCTCTGCCTCCAGGGCCTTCATCCCTGCATCTCAAATCTTCTTTTCCTTTCTCTTAAGGATACCAGTCATTGGATTTAGTGCTTACCCTAAATGACCCAGGATGATCTCATGTTGAGATCCTCAACTCAATTACAGCTGCACATTACGTTTGCACCTATTTCCAAATAAGGTCATATTCACAGGTACCAGGGATAAAGGCTTGGAGATATCTTTTGGGAGGACACAATTCAACTCACTACACCTATGAAATAGAAGTATCCCCATTTTACAGGTGAAGAGACTGAGCAAGGTCACAGCTAATAAGCAGCAAATCTCAACTGTAAACCTCAGTGGTCTGGCTCCAGAGCATATTTTTTTTTAGATTACTATATTAAACAAATATTTATTGAGCCAGTATATAGCTAGAGGCACAAGAGTAGAAAAAAAAATTAAAAAACAGACCTCCAAATCTGTTGGAGGAAGGGCAAAGAAGCCAGTGTGCTTGTAGCAGGGTGAGTGTGGAGGTTATAGCAGGGGCTGAGGTTACAAGGTAATAAGAGGCCAGAGCGTATAGAACCTTCTAGTGACTTTGATGTTTAATCCAAGTGAGATGGGAAACGGATAGAGGTTTCAAGCACAGAGTGACAGAATCTGCTTTGTTTTAAAAAGGACCTCAGTGTGACAACTGGGCTAACTGCTGTGGGTCACAGGCATAAGCAGGAAGACAGGTTGCAGGTTATCACAATAATCTGGGCATGATACGATGGTAGCCTGGAGCAGGGAGGCCGGCGTGGAGAAGAATCAGTCGGTGCGTATTTTGGAGGAACGGCCAACGAGATTCACAGGCAGGTTGGAAATGGGCTTTGTAAGAAAGAAGGATCGAGGATGATGCCAAGAAAGCCGGAGTTACCATTGACTCCTCCGCGTACCTCCCAGGGTTCTTACAAAGAACCGAATGAGACAATAAGTGGAAGGCGCCGTGTGAACTCGAGGCTCTGCCAAATGTCATTTGTTGTTGTTATTGTTGTTATTGTTTTGTGATCTGCAACTTTTTCAGCTCTAGGTGGCCAGGAAGTTGCCAGACTGGGCTGCACCCTTGTCGAGAAAATCAGTGTCTCAATTATGGGAGAATATAATTAGCTGATTATAATTTTGATTTGTTCTTTTTTAGTGCCTCACTCTCTCCCCTGCCTGTGTTGCATACATATTTGAGATTCAGGAAGCCTGGCTTCCTATCATAATGGACGAGACAATATAAATATAGACAGCAATGAAGGAAATAGTGGCAATTTCGAAATTATCTCCTTGAGATCCTTGTCATTTTCTTTTTTGAGCCATTGTGTTTAAAAAAGGAGGAGTGGCGGGCTCTTCACTCTTCACAAGGTGAGTGAAGTATGCAATGATAGGCTGCTGTTCCAGAAGCAATAAATTCATTCCTTTCCAAATTTGCCCCGGTTTCTGGCAAAATCCTTATCAATGTGACAGTTTCCTGTTGATTTTTCTTAAAGAAGAGTAATGTTTCGTATTTGATTCATGAGTGTACTGGTGGATTTTCATTATTTCTTAGGTCCATTTATTCAAACAGTTCACAACTTTTATTAATAAGCAGTCTCTATTCTCATCTTCCCCGTGTTACAGATAAAGAAAATAAAGTTTGGAGAGGTGAAACTGACATGCTCAAGGCCACACAGCTATTAAGAAGCAAAGGGAAGATTAGAAGAGCATCTGCTTCTCTCCAAAGTGTAACCCTCACCCTTTACAGTAAGTTTCAAAGTAACTGGTTTTACAGAAACTAACCTTTATTTTCCCACCTTTTACAAAACAATTTTTATTAACCTTAGTGAAGCATTGGAATCATAGAGTGACTCCAATAAAAAACAGTTTTATTACTTTCAAATGTCATATAAATTATCAACTAAGATATAATGAAGTGCAAATAATGAATATGAGGGGAGTTAATGAAAAAATTACAATTCATAATAAGCCTGCAGAACGCAAGCGCGTATCATAAACATAAAAGACCTTTAACATTACAATAATTAATTGCTGGACTCAGAAGTTGCTGATGCGTGACAGAAGTGCTTAATTTGAGAGCCCTTAATTTTAGAAAAAGGATATTGATTTTAAATGGATTCACTTTACCTACTGAGACCCTCCTTGCAAAGTTCTTAGTAGCAGAGGTTATTTTGAACTATTTATTCAAAAAGACCACAGACACTGTATCTGCTTTTATATAAAAATCTGGATGAGTAGAATTCAAATTAAAAGGCTTTTATTGTACCCAGGATGCATTTATTGTCTCTTCCATCAGCGGTTCTTGATCAAGCACTGGTTGGAGCAGAAATGGAGGCCTGTCTACAGTCTCCTGGTCTATTTTCCTGTGGCTTTTGTGAGATTTCAAGATTTGTCTTCCAGCTGTATATGCCCAATCATACTTCACACAATAATAATTGGTTAGAGGTAGAAGGTAGCTTATGGCTTTGGAGCCAAGACCTGCCACAGAGTCCTGGCCCTGTCACCTCCAAGTTATGTAAATCTGGGCAAATTCCTTAACTTCTCTGGCCTTCAGTTTTCTCACCGAATTAAAACAATAATGATGTCTATGTCATAGGGCTATTTTGAGGACCTGAGCATTATTTGTGAGATGTCTATTATAGCAGGTGCTGCATTAAACAGTGCTGAGATAAAAGAGTCCATTATTACAATTGAGCCTTATAACCCAATCCCTTTACTTTGGAGAGGAGGAGCTAATGCTTCAGGAAGTTGAAGCAACTTGCCCAAATCCACCTGGCCATCTAGTGACCCAGAAGGTATAAAACCAGAATCAAGGTGTCCTGCCTCCAAGCTCGACACCTCATCAACCATTATGTTCACACTGAGAAACATCTCCTCCTACACACCCATCGTAAAAACTCTCCATCTGGAACAAATTAGTCAAGAGAGGCTTTGCCTGTGAGAGGACATGCTGAAATGGACAAAGTCATGAATGCTCTGAATTTCCCCAAAAATGCTGCTGTCTGAGGGAGAGAAGGACCCAGCCCACAGCACTAGGCACTTAACATGGAACTTTCTCCATGACATGTGGTCAGCTCCCAGACATATCAATCTCCTGGTCCTCTGTGTCCTTCACAATAGACTTCCCAAATGTGACTACTGGACCTGTTCTGGATCATCGTGACCTTTGACCTTGTGCCTTATTGTCTGCTCTGACCCCTTTTCATCTGAAGCCTAAAATTTCCCCAGACTTCCAGCCCTCGATTCTCATCCTTTGCCACCCCTTTAACACACCTCCCTGCATTCCATCAGCCCCCTGACCACTCCTTGGTAAGCACCCAGTGCCAACGTTAGACCTGTTCGCCCCATGCAAGTAGTGTCCTGGGGACCTCTGGCTTTGCTGGGTTTGCTCCAATTCAATGGTAAATTTAGGATAATAAAAGGCAGTCCTATTTCAAACAGTGGGTACTAAACTTCCACTCCATCAGGTAAGTGATGTGTATTCCATATGTATCAGTACATATTTATGTGGAATTTAGCACCTGCTTCCTATAAGCAAATGCTTTAAAATCATCAGACATTAAAGCCTCCCTTAAATATCTCAGGATTAATAAACTCCCATCACTCCTTGAACTGTATCAATGGAAGAAAGAAATCTGCCCCAAAGACTTATTCAATTCTAGTCCTCCGACACCTTCTCCGGAATCTCTTTATTAAAACAGAACAAAACACAACAGCAAGAACAACAAAAGCCTAAATGGATATCAGACTGACCGTACCTTGTCTGTGAGGCTGCTCACTAGCATTTGTCAAAATTGACTCTGCTGTTTTAAAATAACCCCTTCGTAGAACAACATGTTGTTTTCCAGTTTTTGATTGGGCCTGTGTTTGTTAGTTCCACGATCTCCTTCGTGACACGCTGTTCAGGGTTCAGAGAGAGAATAGATTCTCTGCAAAAACAGCACTCCGTTCTCTTCTCTTGGGTGACTGTTTCAGTTAGGGAAGTTTCTGGCTGCACATAACAGGAAAAAGCAACTCTGGCTGGCTCACACGCAATACAGAATTCCTAGTTCACATAGGAAGCCTAGAACACTTTCAGACACTGACTGGGTAACCGGCGGTGCAAGACAATGCTCCCCGAGAGACAGAAAACGAGCAGGGTGAACCCTACGACTGCCCTGCCTGACTGTGGGAGAGAGCTGCTAGGCTGCGGTGGAGGGCGGGAGTGCTGGGCAGCCTTCCTGCGTTGACCCGACAGACTTGAACATTCTGGAAGGCCAAAGGGCTAGGACTCACAAGGTAGAGTACCCAAGAGGAAAGTGCACAGAAAGTGCCAGAGATCTGCAGAAAGTCTCCACTGAGTCTTGCAGGGATACTAATCAGTGTGTGTGTGTGAGCAAATTACTAAGGCGGAGGAAAGAACCATCATAGGCGGAACAATCCCCAGAGATCACAGTGGGGCTGGGAGCACTGTGTTTCCATCAGCCAGAGTGGAACAGCTCTGCGATGAATACTCCAGGCATCTGGTAGATTCTTCGCAAGGCTATTGCGTGCAGTGGGGGGCATAGTGGCCACGGGATAGGGCCGTCCTGGACCCACCTCATAAAGCATAAATGCAAACCTCTGAAGCAGGGGTCTGTAAACATTTTCTGTCGAGGGCCAGATAGTAAATACTTTAGGGTTTATGGGCTGTGTGGTTTCTGTCTGAACTGCTTAACCCTTTGCACTCGCTTGCTTTTTTCTCATCATCCACTCGACATTATCCACACTCGATATCTGAGTGCAAAGGGTTAAGTCTGTTGTTGGAATGTAAATGGAGCCACAGACAGTATGCACACAAATAGGTGTGGCTGCTGCCTGTGTTCCATTAGAACTTCATTTATGAAAACAGACAGTGGGCTGGATTTGGCCTGCAGAGTGCAGTTTGCTGGTCCTTGAAAGCACCAAGATTGTTTCCAAGTAATTTAACTACATTCCAGAGCAAGGCCACTGAATATTTAAAGGAACTGAAACAAAGATAATATTCAGCAACATAAAATTCATAATGCCTGACATCCAATCAAAAATTATCAGGCATGCAAAGAAACAGAGAACTGTGACCCATGATGAGGAAAAACAAGATCAGTCAATAGAAACAGACCTCAAAATGAAACAGATAATCAGATTAGTAGATAAGCACATAAAACAGCTGTTACAAATATATATTATTTGCTCAAGAAGGTAGAAGAAAGTGTGAGCATGATAAGGAGAGACATGGAATACACAAAAAAGATGTGAAATAAAATTTTTGAGGTGAAAAATGTATCTCAGATAAAAGAATAACACTAGGTGGAATTAATAGCAGATTAAACACCATGGAAGAAAAGATCGGTGACCTTGAAGACATAACAATACAAACTATCCAGAATGAAACACATAGTAAAAAAACGAAATAAAAATAATGGAGTATCCTTGAGTGGTGGGACAATATTAAATGACTTAATATTCATGTAATTGGAGTCACAGAAGAAGGGAGGGGAGAGAAAAATATTTGAAAAAATAATGGCTAGGATTCTACAAAATTTGATAAAAATCATAAACCCATAGATACAAAGAAATCAATGAACTGCAAACATAAACACGTAGAAAACTGCATCAAAGCACATAGACATCAAATTGCTGAAAAGCAGTGATAAAAAGAAATCTTAAATGAAGTCAGAGAGAAAGACATTGTATACAGAGAAACAAAGATAAAAATGAAAATAGATGTTTTGGAAACAATGAAATCCAGAAGACAGAGAAATGATACCCTTAAAGTACTGAAAGAAAATAACCATTAACCTAGAATTCTATATCTAGTGAAAATATATTTCAATAACAAAAGTGAAGTAAAGATTTCTTCAAACATACAAAGGATGACAGAATTCATCACCAGAAGACAATTACCACACGAAATGTTAAAATAAGTCCTTTAAGCAGAAAATAAAATGATACCAGATGGAAATTTGAATTTACATAAAGAATATGTGAGTAAATATAAAATATTTTTTCCTTATGTTTAAAATCTCTTTAAAAGATTGTGTTTAAAAAATAAAAATAGGGTGTTGTGGGGTTTATAGCATAATCTAGAAGTTAAATGTACGACAAAAATAGCACTAAGATGGGAGGTGGGAGATGGATGCATACTTTTAAAAGTTTCTTATACTATACATAAAGGGATGTAATATTTGCTTGGATATAGTGTGGGAAGTTAAAGATTTGTGCTGTGAACCCTAGAGCTGTGGTTCCAGGTGTGCTCCTTGAGGATGTCTGTCACAACGTGGGCAGGGGTATTATTACCATCTAGTGGGTAGAGGCCACAGATGCTGCCAAACACCCTACCATGCACAGGAAAGCCCCCCACAACTGAGCGTTATCCGGCCCCAAATGCCAAAAGTGCCTGGGCTGGTAATCCCTGCTCTACAGCAACCACTACAAACAGAAAGCAAAGAGAGGACTAAGAGAAGCCTCCAAAGGAGATAAAAATGGAATCATAAAAAAAAATATTCAATGAATTCAAAAAGAAAGCAGGCAAGTAAGTGGAAAAAGGAGCAAAGACTGGATGGGGCAGCGGGAAAACACATTAAATACAACGGTCTTACCATCCCAATTAAAGGCAGAGGTTGTTAGACTGGATTAGAAATAAAGCAAGACCCAAGTATAGGCTGCCCTTTCAAACACAAAGATAAAAGTAAAAGGGTATAAAAAGGCGCATCATGCTAACGCTAATCAAAAGTAGACTGGAGTAGCTTTATTAATATCAAAGCAGATTTCAGAGCAAGGATTATTATTAGGAACAAAGGGGTTCATCTCATAATGATAAAGGATCAGTTCACCAAAAGGACATAATAATAATAGGGTATAGACCTAACACATACAGGAAGGTTCTTGTACACTTTCAAAATACATGAAATGGAAACTGAAAGAATTGAAAGAAGAAATAGACAAATCCACGCTTATGGCTGGGGACACTATCATGCCTATCTCGGTAATGTACACAATCTGTAGACAGGAAATCAGGGAGGACGTGGCAGACTTGAGTAACACTTAATGGTGGAAGACGGAATGGTTTTCCCCTGAGATCAAGGCCCAGACAAGGGCAAGACCAGGTGTCTGCTCTCATCGCTTTCTATTCTGCATTGCAGTGAAGGTCCTACCTAGTTCAGTACGACACGAAAAATAAATAAAAGCCATATAAATTGGAAAGGAAAAAGTGAAACTGACTTTGTTCACAGATGAAATAATCATCTACGTAGACAGTCCTAAGGAATTTATTAAAAAGCCACCAGAACTAATAAATATGTGTAGCAAGATTGTAGAATACACGAGCAATATATAAAAATCAATTGTGTTTCAATATGCTAGCAACAAATGATCACAAATGAAAATTTAAAAACCAATATCATATACAATAGTATTAAAAATATGAAACGGTTAGGGATAAATGCTGGCAAAAATATGTGTAAGAGCTATACGCTAAAAACCGTAAAACTTTGCTGAGAGAAATTAAAAGACCTACATAGAGAGATGTCCCATGCTATCAATAGGAAGATTCAATGTTGTTAAGATGTCAGTTCTCACCAAATTGATTCATAGATTAAATGAAACTCAATCAAAATCCCAGCAGGATTTTTTTAAAAATAGAAATTGACAAGCTGATTTTAAAAACGATATGAAAACGTAAAAGGCCTAGAATAGTCAAAACAATTTTGATAAAGAAGAACAAAGTTGAAGCACTTACACTGCTCAATAAAAACTTAGTATAAAGCAACAATGATCAAGGCAGTGTGGCCTTGGCATAAATACAGACATATAGGTCAATGGGACAGAAAGTCTAGAAATTGACCTGCACAAATAACATCAGAGATCATTAAGGAAATGCAAATTAAAACCACAATGCAATATCATTACACTACATACCCTCTATAATGGCTACAACTAAAAAGACTGATCATCTCAAGTGGTAGTAAAGACAAGGAACATCTAGAACTCTCACACATGCTGGTAGAGATATAAATAGAACAGTCACTTTGGGAAACAGTTTGGCAATTTCTTTAAATGGGTAAATGTACACCTACCAAAGGAGCTACCTATTCCACTCATAGGTATTTACCAAAGAGAAAGAAAGTATAAATCTGTGCATAGACTTGTAAATGTATACTCATGGCAGCTTTATTTGTAATAGCCCCAAACTGGAAACAACCCACATGTCCATCAACAGCTTAAAATGGATTTAAATGAAAATGTGGTATACCTATACAATAGAAATACTACTCAGCAGTGAAAAGGAGTAAACTATTGATACATGCAACAACATGGAAAAGTCTAAAATTATTATCCTCAGTTAAAGAAGTCAAACAAGAAAGAGACTATACTGTATGATTCCATGTATATAAAATTCTAGAAAATGCAAACTAATCTACAGTGACAGAAACCAGATCAGTGGTTTCCTAGGTATGGAGATAGAAGGAGGAATGGATTACAAAGGGACATGAGGAAACTTTGGGGGGATTGGTGGAAGTTTTTTTGTAGTGTTGATGGGTTCACAGCTATATATATTGGTTAAGACTCAACAAGATTGAACACTTTAAACATGTGCATATTATTGTATGGTGATGGTACCTTAGTCAAGCCATAGAAATATTAAAAGGAGAAGGGAAGGGAGGAAGAGGAAGAGGAGGAGGAAGAGGAAGAGGAGGAGGAAGAAGAGGAGGAGGAGCCACCAGTAGGGTGGGCTACATGATCAAGGACCTCTCCATCCTGTCCTTCCTAGTGCTGGTTTCTCAGCGCCATTTCTTTGTGATTGCAGGGTGGCTACTCACAACCAGTGCTTCAGACTTCCTTGCTCACATTTGCGGGAAGGAGAGGCAGACTACACAAGGCTCCCCACTGAGATAGCAAGCACTCCCCCAGAATCATCTGACGAACTTCCCTTCATATCCCGTTGGCCAGAAGTGTGCTATGTACCTTTCCTGAACCTTCGATTAATCAAGTCTACACCACGATTCAGGAGAAGAGGGGGCCTGGGTGTCAAGGAATGAAACCCAGGGTTCACCACGGTGAACTCAATCTAAGAAGCTGCTTTCCACTACAGCATGAAAAGACGGTTCTTTGTCTTTTCCCCCATCATCTCCTCCTTCTCCTCTTCCTCCATCTTTCTCCTTAATAAAAACATGTTATGGGCAGAAGCTATACACATGGATTCCAAAAAGGTGTTTGGACATATTTATGAAGGAGGGAGCTATAAATAGGGACAAGAAGATGGGGTTTGCTTGGCTATTAGTGGTGACATTCATTAACCATCCACATTGCCTGGGTCTGTCAGACAGGCAGGGCACAGAGAGGTGTGTTTGTGCCCGGTGCCTTGCCTTCCGACTCCAGGCATTCACCGGTGCAGATCTTGATCTGAATGCAACCCCGATCAGGACAAAGTTGACTCCTTTATGGTAGAGCAAATTCACACTGTAACCAGCTCCATGATTTCAAGAGGAAAAATTGGAAAGCCGCCTCTCGGATGCTATTTCTCATAAATGCCCAGATATTAATATTTTACAGGAGAAAAACCAGTGCCAAATTTTCTAATTGACTTTATCCTACACAATAAAGGAGATAAATTAAGTTTAAAAAATACACATTTTTTTTTCTCGGCCCATACATGGTTTTGTTTTTCCTGAATTGGCCCTTGGTCAAGAAGGATTGCCCACCGACAGTGGGCCAGAGGGTAGAGAGCTTGCTAAGCAACTGAACAGTTCACCCTGGGTTTGGGGGGAATGTTTAACCTACTTGATAGAACTAACGCATTTGAAAGTCCTTTAATGGCATCATTTACATGTTCATGTTCTAATTACAAAGATATTTTCTCCATGCATTTAAAGAGGGGGAATCCTACTTAACTCTACTTAGAACCCTTTGTTAATATCTGGTAAGTGTCAGGAAGTGAGAAAACTTTCCCCAGGATGAGTCTAGAGATTCGGGACTTGGTTTGCAGTTAGGTTCCTTTCTCTGCATCCTCACCACCCTCTCCCCTGAGAGATCTGTGCCCACAGGTCTTGGGCTAAATAAAGAATGTGCTTGCAGTGGGCTTCCTGGGCCATCAGAGTCTATAGTGCTCTCTCAAGGCTTTACCATTTTCCTGCATGTGGCTCCCAGCCTGGTCCTTTCATTCCCAACAGCCAACCTCTCTGCTGGAGGCCTGTCCTCTGCCTGGTAGAACCTGCACCCACCACGTGGAAAGCTGGCAGTACCTGGGAATTTATTCCTGCGGGAAGCAGCATTTAACCAATGACAGACAGGTGCAGGGTGTGTCCGTACTCCAGCTCCCTGGCCAGGTATTGGGATAACTCTGCCATAGGATCTAGACCTGGGGATCTTATTATTATAATGCAGGTTCTAATTCAGAGAGTCTGGGCTGGCGTGGAAACTATGCATTTTTGACAAGCTCCCAGGTGACTGCTGGTGCTACTGGTCTGGAACCACACTCAAGAGTCCCACAGGTCTGCACTATTTCAGGAATGCCCCTGTGGCACTGAGTAAAGTGTCCTTCTCTGGGACTTTGCTTGGTTGCCTTCGTTGGCTATGGCACTTTCCACGTCCCAAGGCACGGGAAGTATTTGAGGGATTACTTTCTATTAAATTACTTTCACGTGATTCCCTGTTTTGAGGTCGTCTTCTGGGGAACCCATCCTGAGACACCAGTTCTTAAGCACCTGGGCAGGTGGAGGACACCAATCCAGACCCACTGGGACTGGGCATCAGGTTTCCCATCCACACTGATCTGCCACTGCCTCCTCCAGCCACCCTAGGGGCCAGCTCTGTCCGATCATCCATGAGCTTCCTGGGCCTCCTGACTTTGGCTCGTGCTGTTCCAGAAATCTGGAAGTCTTGCTTTCCCTTTTCCGCACACTGGAAACTTCCTCACTTTTTCAAGACTCATTTCTAATGTCACCCTGACAAGAGGCCGTTGCATGAAAATCAGCCCTTCTCCTCTCTTGTGTTTTCCCAGCATGTTATTCATGCCTTGGTTTCCCCGTCCAAATAATGAGTATATGATACTTGCCCTTGTCAGTCTCAGAGTAGCTGTGATGATCAAACGAGAGGCAGATATGAAATTGCTCACTAAGTTGGTATGAGGATGATGATTAGGTAAGAAAAATACAGTACCTACGAAGTTCCATTTGTAGAGTTTTTCTCGAATAAGGTATTAGTTTTTGTTTTTTGAGATCTATACATGAAATATTGGATTTACAGCACTGGAATACAAGGAACATACTTGTCATGTACAACCCTAAACCTTCAGGTTTTCAGATTGGGATACTAATTGTTAATCCCAGATTAGGAATCCCTTGCTCTGACTTACAATACTACAGCCCAGTCCTACCACGCCCTGCAAAACCAAGACCACTGTCAAAGTGGGTCAATGTCAATGTCCTGGGGATAAACTGTGTGGTGATACCCAGCTTCTAGGGTATCTCAGAGACACCTTCAGGGCCAACGGTTTCCCTCTGCCAGCCCACAGAGCTGCAAAGCTGATCACAACAGGCTGAGTGGGAAACTTTGGGAAAAGACAAAAAGTTCCATGCTTGCCACTTCTTAGGGAAAGGATGACAGCACCCAGGCAGAAATATCTGGAGCTCAGCGGGATGTGTGAAGGCTGGACTGGGAGAGGTAGGAGGTAGGAAGACGGGTGTGGGAACAAGCTAAGTCAGGCTCCAGGCTTGACAAATTATTATTCAGCCGGCTTGCCTAAATTGTGACATATTATTTATTAAAATGGAAAGGGGATTTGGAAAGTGAGATGTCAGCCCCAGCCCCAACCTTCCCGAGCACAGGCAGGCGGCACAAAGCAGCCTCTGCACAGCCCAACAGCCCCAGATGACAGCAGGGAGGGGAAGAAAATGTCATCGCCTCTATTTAGAGTCATGCAGGCTCTGGGGCAAGCCGGGGCTGCGGCACTTGGTGTCCGCATGACCTTGGGCAAGTCCTCTGTCCTCGCCAAACCTCAGTGTTCTCACTGTAAAACCAGGACAATCATCTATGAGATCCATCGTCAGGATTTAGGTAGATTGCGGATGGGAAAGCATCCGTACAAAACTTCACGTTAACAACTGTTAGTGTGATGATGATCATGATGGTGACTGGGCTGAAATCATACAGTTTTTAAAGTTTTTTTTTTTTTTTTTTAGTTTTTTTCAATCTAGTACAGTAAATGGCCACTGGTCATCAACTCTTTTACATTAAGACATGAACCCTGTCCTCGGGGAGTTTGTAGGCTAACGGAGCAGATAGACTTATAATGCAATCATTAAAAGATATTATTTTGGGTCTGAGAATACACACAGTCATCTTCATTGTACAGAGAGGGAAACTGAGGACGAGAAAGTCAAATGATTTGCCGAAGGGTATGCAGCTTGGAAGCGGATTCACAGCTCTGGCCTCGTTTTCGGACCCTCTGCTGCACCTCGAGGATGGCTGCCCTCCCCTCCTCACCCTGCAGGAACAGGCTACGGGTCCAGGCACTCCTGCCTACCTGTTGGGTGAGTCTGGGAGGTCACTGAATTCCTCTAAGCCTCAGTTTCCTCCTTTGTAAAAATGTGGCATTGACACACCACCTGCCTTACCTCACGGATTGCGTGCACACTGAGTGCCAGATACCCCGCCGGTCACTTTGCATGTATCAAAAGGATTAAGGAAGCAACACTGGCCAAAGGTCAAATGCCAACTGCACTGCCCAGCAGAGTGGTCACCCAGCAAAAGGTCTGAGCAATGCCTTCATCAGCCTTGTTTTGCAGCTGGGGAAACTGGAACTTGAACTTGGAGAGGCTTGAACAACTGACTTGAGACCACGTTGCTCTTAAAAGGTAGAACTTAGATACAAACCCCGGCCCTGTCCATCATAGGGCACTGCCTGTGGATTAAAAGTACATGAGACGATGATGATGGTGCTTATTACTTAGAGGAGAATGTCCAGGGAACCTGCAGCAGAGGATGCTCCAACCTCCTCTGGACACCAAGAAAGATAAAAGCACATGGGGGCCAGGTGTGGTGGCTCACGCCTGTAATCCTAGCACTCTGGGAGGCCGAGGGGAGAGGATCGCTCAAGGTCAGTAGTTTGAAACCAGCCTGAGCAAGAGCGAGACCCCGTCTCTACTAAAAAATAGAAAGAAATTAATTGGCCAACTAAAAATATATATAGAAAAAATTAGCCGGGCATGGTGGTGCATGCTTGTAGTCCCAGCTACTTGGGAGGCTGAGGCATAAGGATTGCTTGAGCCCAGGAGTTTGAGGTTGTTGTGAGCTAAGCTGATGCCAAGGCACTCTAGCCTGGGCAACACAGTGAGACTCTGTCTCAAAAAAGCAAAAAGCACATGGGGTTGCCTGTGGTGTCCCTGCAGTTATCTGCTGGGAGC
The DNA here is from genome assembly GCA_008750895.1 of Mirza zaza. Classification (NCBI taxonomy): domain Eukaryota; kingdom Metazoa; phylum Chordata; class Mammalia; order Primates; family Cheirogaleidae; genus Mirza; species Mirza zaza. The sequence goes on from VSMD01129489.1 coordinate 36,891, forward strand.
ATAGCAAAGCCCAGCAGGAATGTGGAGCCTGCTGATGGGTATAAATAGAATTGCAAATGACTTCTCTTGGTGGGAGCAACGTGCCATTGTCCCAAGTATGAAGCCCCAAGGGCAGCGCCATGGGTCATGGCACTGTTCATCTGCCTCCTTCTCCTTAGGAGACACTATTGCCTTGGTGATGGCAGAGCCTCAAGTCGAGAACAACTCAAGTGCCAAGAGTGCGCCTTCGGGCTTGAGATAGCCCTGAACCGTGGAAGAGGCTAAAATTCAATTCTAGTAGGTGGGAAGTGGTTGGATATAAATATTTTAAGTCAACAAATATGATTCAGAAGGCTAATTGGAAATCACTGACACCACCAAGGGCTCCTGGCGGCATGACACACAGATGGTTGTAGGATCTCCGCCTCGGCTTTAGAACACATACTGTAAATCGCGTGGAGGAAGCTGTCCCCTCCTGAGACACACATCTGAGTCCTCGCTGGAAAGCTGGTGTGAGGGACGGGGCGAGGCAAGGTGGAGTAGAGGATGGGCACTGAACAGCAGCCTGGCTTTTTGTCTTGAGTCCGTCTACCTTCTTGAGAAAATCATTTAACCCTTCTGAGCCTCAGTTTCCTGATCTACAAAATGGGTAGAGTGTGAACGTGATAGTGGGCAGGGATGAAACTCGATGATCTTTAAATTGCCTCGCTGTCTCCCTGCTCTGGCATTGTGAGATTCCAGGGATCTATATCCACCTCTCAGACTTTATGTTTGTTTGTTGAGAGAGAACACAGGTTGGAGGGTCAGAACCTGGGCTCTGGAGCCAGACAGCCTGTGTTCAAACATCAGCTCTGCCAATGACTATGTGGGTCCTTCCCTGGGCCACACACTTCAGATAGTGTTGACCTGGTCATCTTCCATCTGCGCCCTTCCCTACAGGGGCCAAGAGGACGTGCCTACTTGGCACCCATGTTCTCATCCTGCACCACACTCTGGGTTCCTGGAACTCTCTGCCTGAAACTCCAAACCAGCTTCCAGGACCCAGGTAGGCCTCACCTTTGGGTCCATCATCCTTAGGGAGAACCACGCATGGGAGTGGCTGTTGGCAGTGGCATGTCCAGAGAGCAGGTGCATGGGCTGGAGTGTCCATGTGCACACAACAAAGAGCCCTCACAGTTTAGACAGAGCTGGACTAGGAAGAAAATGGGGGTGAGCTGTGGGCCAGAGACCCCTCTTCTTAGGCCACTGGTTCTTATATGAAATTTCTAGAACTGTGAGAATTCTGAATTCAAACTGAGTTTTACAGGCATTATAAAGGTATATTTTTCAAGTAGGATGATAGAACATATTTTATTCAACAATTTGTTGGCCGCATTCAAAACTTGCAAATATTTAGACGTGTGTCACGTGGGCCTCCACTGGTATTCTTGGTATGGGCCCCACAAATGTTAGGGGGGGAGTCTGGACCCTGGGGACATTGCCTAACCTTTTAGTATTGGGATTCATCATCTATAAATTAGAAATAATATTATTAATAGAACTAACCCCATAGAGCTGTTGTACAGGCCAACAAGCTGACCCATGTAAACAGCCCTATGCCCAGTGCACAGTGAGCACTAAGTACAGTGTGAGCTGTTGTTAGTTTTATGTCACCTACATCTGGGCTTCTACCCCCATGCCCTGCAGACTTCTTGGTCCCCCACTGTAATGGCTTCACATTGTCATCTTGTCCTGCCACCCAACATATGATGACTGATTCAGGTAGCCTGACTACAACACTGCCTTGCATATCATTACCTCTCGTAGTCATCTTCAGCCTGTGTGGTCCCCCCGCCTGGTGGAGCCTCCTCTGTCCTCTCCGGCGAGTTTTCAACCCCAGGGGAAAGAGGACCTGCCGTCTGTAAGTACCCATCCTCTGCGTGGCTAAAGCCGGCAAATGAGGAATGTGTATCAAGCTGTTTGGACCAAAACTGCAATGGGCAAATAAAGACCTCTTCAAATGTCACCATCCCAGCTAGGGTAAGATGCATGGGGAGCTAAAATACACAAGCCTCTTCTAGATAGCAAATAAATAGGTTTGAATTCAGGGCTCAGGCCTTGGCCGTGTCATTAACCGTTTCGCTTGGAGGCCGGGCTCATGACAACAGGCTGGTGGGAAGGATTGCTCTTTCAATTTAACTTTGCTATCGTTAAATGGCCTTCTGTAGTTCCTTCAACATGCTGATTTTATTTTTCCGGCATCATGCCAGTTAAAAGTGGGATAAATGATAAGTCTGTTAACGAACACCTCAGTTAATTTTACGGCAGAGATTGTAGAGTCGGGAGCCGGTGGGACCATCCCCACACCCCGGGCTCATAACCGTTTCAGGAATCAAACATTTATTAAGGACCACTAATAAAATCCCTGTGATGGTGTAATGGCTCATTCTAAATGCTTCCTGCTAATAAAATGAGCATTGATTTGAAAGACAATATTTAAATTCTACCCACAGCACGTCAAGGAAAGGACAACCGTGTCTGGAGCGTGAGAAGCACTTAGCCCACTTGTCTAATCGTCAGACGCCCTGCAGACTGCACTCTTGGCAGGCGGGGAAATGTTCACTAGGAAATATTTTATTAGGGGAGGCACCTCCAGACCTGGGTTCAAATCCTAGCTCCCCACATTTGGGCTGGGTGACTTTGGACTTGATACATGAACTCTCTGAGCCTTCATTGGCTTCTGCATAAAACAGGGACATTCACATTTTTCATGCACTGTGATTTGGGGGGATAAGGGGGTGATGTACACAAAACAAGGTAACAGCATCAATACATTTTAAGCTCTCTTTCCCCTTCCCCTGACCCTGAACATGGCCTTGCTCTCGGTAAACACATCTCTAGCTTCAAGGAAGTTACTGTGCCATGAACAAAGTAACAGGCTCAGAAATGGTTGGCTCCGCTCTCTTGTAGAGACTGCTTCACGTAAGCAACTTGACCACCATCCCCAACCTGGATACATGTCACCTGTCCGTGTTAATATTCTGATTGTCAATACAATGAACCTGACCATGACATTCTCATGAGTACAGTCTTTTAGTGGCCCTCAGTGGTCCACACTCCCTAGCCCTGCATCTGAGACCTGTCTCCCACCTTCCTGATTCCCCTAGCCTCACCACACCCTCTTGTTCTTCCACGGGCATTTACCGTTCCAGCTCTCTCCCACCTCTTGCCTTTGCACATGCTGTTCCCTCTTCTTGGAGTACCTTTCCACCATCTCTTCCTCAATAACTCCTTTTACCCTTAGGGGGCGCTGAGGAGTCCTCTCTAGAAGGCCATTAGGGTTAGCTTTCCCTCTGACCCCTGAGCTTCCTTACCCTAGCAGTGACTGCTTTCCATTGACATTCCTCCTCCTCCTCCTCCTCCCTTCCTCCTCCTTCTCCTCCTCCTCCCACATCTGCATGTCAAGCAGCCATCACGGTGCCTGGTGTAGAATCAGCAACGTATGAGTCTATTAACTCAGCTCTCATTCCCTAGGGAAACTCGTCCAGTCTCAGAGATTTAAAAACTCTCTGTATGCTGAGGACTCACAGATAAATCTGGCTTGGCCATTCCCTTAACCTCTACGCGCATACGCCCAACTGCCCGCTTACACTTCTCACTCGGACATCCAAGCCTCTCCACAGCTGAGCTCCTGGTGGCCCTTCCCAAACCGGCTCCTCCTTCCCTTCTTAGCAGGGGAAGCACCCTCTTCCCACTGCTGTCAACCCAACAGCTCTGGCGTTGTCCCGCTCCTTCCCACACACCATTTATCTGGTCTGGCTGGGATTCTGCCGGCTCTAGCTTCAAAACAGACTCATCACCCTCTGTTCTCACCTGGATATTGCTGCAGCCACACAGGGACATCTCCCTGCTTCTTCCACCCTTCCCCCATTCAGTTCATGCCCTGTGATCCTGTGAAATGACATCACTCCTCTGCCCTAAACCCTCCAATGCCTTAAGAATGCCAAATTCCTTACCATGATTATAAGGCCCTACACAGTCTGGTCCCTGCCACCTGCCAAGCCCATCTCCATTGTTCTTTGGATACCCCAGGTAAGCTCCTACCCCAGGACCTTTGCACTGGCTGTTCCCTCTGCCTCGATTGCTCCTCCCCCAGAGCCACAAGGCTAGCTTCCTTACTTCCTCCAGGTCTTTCTCAAATGACACCTTCTTCTGGAAACCGTCTCTGGCCACCTTATCTAAAAATTCAGCTCCCAACACATAGTCCCTTCCCCTGATTTATTTTTCTTCTTAGCACTTATTGTCCGTCATACTGCCTATTTTACTTATTTCCCTTGTTTATTTTATGTCTCCCCCAAGCAGCGAGGGCATGGATTTTGGTCTGTTTCGTTAAATGCTGTGTCCTCCGTGCCCGGAGCCGTGCCTGACCCACAATTGATGTCCCTTAAACATCGGTTGGTTGGTTGAATGAATGAATGAATGAGTGAATGTCATCTCCAAGGGAGAAGCCACTCCCAGCAGCCGTCCAGCACCTGGGAGCCAGCAGGTGCCACAGACACTGGTGACATGGATGGGTCCCACAGTGAGAGGCGAGTAGCCTTTGGTCACACCAGCAATAACAGAGCAATGGCCAACTCCCCACGGGGACACTGAGGGTCCATTCTGCATGGTGAGTTTTGGAGGGAGATGACGGGCAGTTAGAAGCAGGAATGGTTTTCCCTCTAGGGAATATTTTGAATAGGATGTCAGAGCAGGAAGAATTTAAGCGTGAGATGGGGAGCAGCGTGTGCGACCCCAGAGACCTCACCCCCGGGGCCTGCTTCCCAACCTAGGTGTGCCAGGTGTGGGCGGCAGGTCGATACCTCCCCTGGGGGGCCAACTAAGGGTCCAGCTGGACTTGGCCGCTGGTCGGGGACCAGGCACAAGACGTAAGGCGCAGTGCGCACACAGAGTCCCATTCCTCCATTAACCTATGCACATCTTTAAAAATTATTAACAGATATGAGTTTCTATAGGAAGAAAATGTGACTTGAAGATATAATTGCCGTTTCATTGTTAGCTTCCTAAACAACGCGGGCATCTGAAAGGCTCCTTCCTATTTTATTTAGCTTAATCCTTTCATTTGAGGCTTGTTCCCTGAAGCTCCCCGATTTGGGGGTGGGGGCAACCTTCGCTGGCCTCTCTTTAAGCTGGGGGGTGGTCATGTCCTTCAGGAGTGTGTGTGCCCACATGTGTGTGCATGTATGTGTGAGTGTGTACATTTATGTACACACCATTAGAGCAGTGGGCTTTCATTTCCATTGGATGTGGTGCTGGAAGGATGTAGAACTGGGAACTTCCAGCAGCCATCGTGAAGAAACAGCAGGGCCAAAATGAAGCCAACACTGAGGAAGCAGAGCCAGATGGAGAGAGACACACACACCTTGTCCAGGTGACAGCCTTTGATCCCTGGATTGAGTCATGCCTGAAGGCAGAACAGTCTATTTGGATGGACTATTTGTTACATGACCTGATGAGGTCTTTGGTTTTTCTTGTTTTTGGCAGGGGTTGCGGGGGGGGAAGGGTCTCGCTCTGTTGTCCAGGCTGGAGTGCAGTGGCGTACTCACAGCTCACTGCAACTATGGACTCCCGGTCTCAAGTGATCCTCCTGCCTCAGCCTCCCAAAGTGCTGGGATTACAGGCATGGACCACTGCAACTGGCCATTTCTTTGGTTTATTCAAGTAAGTTTGTCAGGTGTTTTCTCACAAGTGTCCTCACTGCTACAGAGTTTTCTACTGCGAGCTGATCGTCAAGCAATAGCCTCTGTCCCCTAATCCTTGCTCAGGGGGGTCTGCAGCTTTCTGTCTCTGTTCTCAGTTAGCAATATCAATTCGAGCCTCTGCAGGAAGGGGAGCCTGGCTCCGCAGACCAGATTTTCTCCCTGCTGGGCCCTGATCCTCGAGCCTCAAACCCAGCCCTGTGTCGTCTTTGCATCACTTGATCCTGAGAACAGCACACCCGGCAAGCTCCTGCCTTGAGCTCCTTGGAAATGCTACCAGCCCAGGCCAGCCATTTCCAAAATATGTTCTGGGGAACACTGGTCCCGTTGGGTGCTCTTTGGGAAGAAAAAAAGAGTTTGCGGTTTTAAAAAATTGACAAAGCCCTGTATTGCAAGCAAATTTGCAGAGTCACAAAGCAAATTTACTTATCAAAAGTCCGAATGAGCACTTCCATAAAGAGCAATGTTCGACATACCCTAATTCAGCATTTTCAAACATATTTGACTATGAACAAACATTTTTTTTGGTTGTGGGTATATAATACCTATAACAATCTGAACGTACTTTGGGAAATGCTAGACTAGAATTTGTAGAAGTCCCTTGGGCCTTGCAAATTGTACAACTGGCCTCTCCTTGGTGGGAGCCAGCCGTTTAGTTCTGGTTGGGGCCTGACACTCCCATCCTGGCCTGGTGATGTGACATCATTTCTTCCCATCAGAGCTCGGCGCGTGCCTTAGGGCCGGGCTCTTGCAGGCTGTGCTGTCTCTTGACATACCGTTCCCACGCCAATGGTGGCAGCAGACAATTAGATTGGGCTGACAACATTCATTCTTCTCTGGGCCACGTGGACCCCCTGATGCCCCATTCTGAGCCCACAGTTCAGATGTGGCAACGAGACCATACACGGTTACATGGAAACAGGGCTCAACACTAAACCGTGATTGATGCTTCAAATCAAGCGCACTCAGGGTCCGGATGGGAGATGAGTTTCCAGGAATTAGGGCCTGTAATGAAACCCACCAGGGTCATGAACATGCAGGACGGCCACAGGAGGCCTCCCGGGACTCAGACGGAGATGACAGGGAGAGAGCTAAATTTTAATATCTTTTGCTCTCAAAACAGCAGTATCGCACTTCCCAGGAAACAGAAATGGTTATTGGGTACTGCCTCGTAAATCCTCGAGACCCACTCTGTGACGGGGTTGTAGGAGCCAGCCAGCCCAGGCACAATTAGCTCTGAGACTGGGGGAGGGAGGGGGAGGGGCGGCCACCACTTGTTGAGCACCTACTATGTGCCAGGCCCCCGCTGGCTGCTCTGCATTCATCACGCTTTTCAATCTGCCTAAAGGCCAATGAGGCGGACAGTGTTTCTGTCGTTCCGAGGAGGAAACCCAGATGCAGAAGTCTTTTGACTAATGGAGGCACCGGGGCTCGAACCAACATCCGTGCCCGGGAAGGGATTTCTCACGGCGTCATGAGCACAGACCTCTGAGATGTGGCTGGTTCTGTCCCGTAACTCTCCTTGGATGGGGCTGTCCTCCCTCTTCTGTCCCCTGACAAGCCCTCGGCCGTCTGTACGAGCCAAGGGAGAACATCCTCCCATGGGCGTGGGGCTTTCTGATGGGGGAGGTGAGGATCGGAGGGGGACACAAACAGACCGGATCCAGGGTGAAACTCCAGGGTCACCGAGATCCCTCCCCACTGGATAAGCTTCTTTCAAACTGCATGAGCCCCTGGGGCTCACTATCGCCAGGATGTCAGTGGGCCAGTTTGCTCCCAGGAGACATGAACATTTTTTGTTTGTGTTAAATATTTTGAGAACCCTTAAAACAGGGTGGGAGTGGGGAGTTCACAGCATTGGGGGAACGAGATCAGGGGTCCTTTCCTGGCTCTGCCCCTTCCTACCAGCGCGACCCCCCTTCCCTCTCTCAGCCTCAGTTTCCTCATCTGTAAATGGGGTTTCATAATTCCCACCCTGCCCACTTTACAGTGACAAGGGATGTGTCTTCCGAGTAAAAGAAACCAGGATTTCCTGAGCACTAACCATATGCCAGGCACCCTGCCCGGTCTGAGGACAGGGGCTTCTAAAGGAGAATCGCACAAGGTCCCTGTGCCCAAGCAATTCATTTACTGCAAAGAGGATGGATGGAGGTGGCGGGCGGTGGCTCACATTTCGGTAGAGTTCTGGCGCATCCTCATTCTTTGTTTCATTTAAAGCATATGATGGCTGTCTGGAGCGAGCAGAGCAAATATTCTTACTCTCGTTTGACAGATGGAAGAAACGAAGGTTGCAGAGAGTAGAGGGACTTGCTGAGCGGAGATAATAACATCTAAAGTCTGTACCCACGATTCGTTTGCGCAGGGTGTTCATATGTGTCATGTCATTAATTCTTCAAAACCTCCCTGTGTGGTGGGACTTATTACTATTAGACCTGTATTACAGATGAGAAAAGAAACAGGGCCAGATTGTTCCCGGAGAGGAGGAACCAGAGGATCTTCGTCTATGTATTCTTAGCACCGAGCATGGCATCGAGCAAAAAAAAAAAAGCAGCTCTGTGGTAGATGCTCTCACTGTCCTGCCCATATCGCCTTGGACTGAACCATTTTAGTGCACACTGGCCCCATTTTCAACGATCAGCACCTGCATTTCTTCGTCCAAGGGCTTTCTCTGACAGCGAGAGCCCTCTTTGGCCAGAAGTGCCAAAAAGCAAATGCTCCCAGGAGCTGCTCTCACCCAAAGTCTTAGGGGTACCTAAATATCCCCACTCCCTCACCCTTCAGGTGGGGTACCTCCAAGGTGGGTGTTCCATCCTGGCTCCCAGAGTTTCCAGGGGGGTTCAGTTCCAGTTGCCCATGTTGCTGACTTGATTAATAATGCACTTGTATTTGGTTACTTTCCTTCCCTGTCTTACTCCTCTACTTCCCTATCTGTGTTTCCTGGAATTGTCTCCCAAAGAAACGATTTATCCATTTTTCAGGGTCTGCTTCGAGGGGAGTCAGACTGAGACCGGTTTTAGGGATGGCTTAAGCGGTGAGTGAAGGAATGAATGGACAAATGAAAGCGTGGAGCCTATCCTGTGATCCCCTGACTGGGGAAGGTAAAGGTCATGGTGAATTTTGATGTGTCTCTTTCGAGAGGACCCAGGTGGTCTTGGGAAGGTGTATCTTACCTGCTGGTGTAGGTGTGAGGAGCAAAGGAAAGATCCCACAAACCTTGTGCTGGAGGGCCTGCTGAGGCTGAAGTCAAGAACGTGGTTACAGGCTGGGTAATCAACCTACGATGCTTAGACCTCCCTGTGCCTGCCTAGTTCTCTCGGAACCAAATCCAAGTTCCTCACTCAGGCCTTGCCACCCTTCCTACCTCACCCCTGACTCAGGGGCTCCAGCCTTATATCTTCTGTTCCCTGAGCACACGGAGCTCATCCGTCCCTTGGGGCACCTTTATTCGTGCTGACACTCTGCCAGGAATGATCTTTCCCCCAGTTTTCTGCTTCCTTTGGGTTTCGGCTTAAAAGTGACCTCCTTAGAGTTTGGTTTGCTGACCAACTGATGTAGTCACTCTCTGTCACATCCTCTTATTCTATTTTCATCATAAAATTTTTATCTGCAGCACATTTGCTTATGATTGTTGTTACATTTATTGTTACTATCCACTTGTTCTTCAGCTAAAATGCAGGCTATAGGAGAGTCATGGTTGGTCTCGTTCACTGATGCAGCCTCAGCACTCAGAACAGGGCCTGGCACCTAGTAGACGCTCAGTTAATATTTGTTGAATGAATGAATGGCAGAATGATGGATATGCTAAGGAGAAAATGGCAATGGGCAAGAGGTGTGGAAGAATTCTGGAGTGAGAGGGCCAGTACCTGTGGCTGTCTTTTAATGCTCTGGTGAGTATTTAGAAAGGAATGTCCCACCCTAAAGCCTCTAAAAAACCATGGTTTTTCAGCACTATGGACATTTGGAGCCAGGTAATTCTTTGTGGTGGTGGTGGGAACAGTGCATTTTAGAATGTTTAGCAGCACCCCTGGCCTCCACCCACCAGATGCCAGTAGTAGCCCCAGCTATGGAAACCAAAAATGTCTCCAGGCACTGGCGATTGTCCCTTTGGGGACAAAACTGGCATTACTTAAGAACCACTGCCTTGAGCTATGGGAGGGCAGGTACTGTGTTGGTTTTGCTTATGTTTATATCCTCAGTGCCTGGCCCAAGGTAAGTGCCCCGTAAGTAACTGTTGGATGAAAGGATGAATAAATGGGTGAATAAGTGGATGAATAAATGAATGCATGAACGTAGCCAGTGTTCTTGGACCGGACTTCCTGAATCACCCGACCTCATCACTCCTTCCTCCCTCTGTCTTCTCGACGTCACCTCGTCTGCCGCTGTCACTGACCCGTTGAGACCAGCCCTGGCACAATTATTCCATCCGGCTTCCCATAATCTATCCCCAAATACGCAGCAACTCCTGACTCAGTCTGTCTCAGCCTTGAGCACAGAATCCAGAAACTTCTGCCTTTAACTCTAAAGCGACATAGAGAAAAGAGGCAAAACACGGGAGTGTACGCGACAAATGTCCCCGCTCGTTGGGGGGGGGGTCCTTCGCACTCTCGGGGACCCCATCCAAGATGATGCAGCCAAGAAAGTTTCTGAGCTGCCGCTCTCTCCGCAACAGACACGGGAGGAGCCAGTAGCCGTCAGGTGGCGTCACACTGTATAATGAAGCAACTGCACCCAAATCCCACGTAAGAAAATGAGAGTCCTCTATTAGACTCTAAGCTGTTCAAGTTCACTCAGCCTCTGCTAATGAAACCATAAGCCGTGTCGGAGCTGAGCCTGCTTCCTCACGTGGTCTGGTAAATATCTTAACATCTCCAGACTCCTTCCTGCCTTCTAAATTGTGTGCATCACTTCTGACATTTATGAGATATCTATGATGCCTGCAAGATTAAAGCACCATGAAAACCCTCCATCTGCACTCCTACCCCCCACCCCAGGCTTCCAGGCTGAGCTAGAATCCCCGCGACTGTGAGAGCTCATCCCATCTGGGCGAGACCGGCGGCCAGCTGCAGACCTTTCAGGGTGCAATTCCCTCCTCATCTCTATTTGCACCCCACACACTGGGGGGATTGCATTTCATTTCAAAGAGTCCTGGCTGAGTAAGCACCTTCTACTTACCAGGGAATGGGAGGGCAGACCAAGAGGAATGAGACTTGGCCTTACCCTCCAAAGGAAGTGCTCGCCACTCATAACAAAGGCCACCTCTGCTGTGTGCCACCCGCCCCACCTAGGCGCTCTGCACATATTCTCCCAGGAATTCCTCAGAAGAAAACAGGGTGTGGGTTGGTACCCTTGTTTCCCAGTCGAGAAACTGGTGGGCTTTGAGTCTCACGGCTACTTAGGGGGATTCAAGGAAGGCCAGTCTCTTTCCAAAGCCAGTGTGTTTTCTGGCTTTGACCAGAAAGACAGACATCCGATGACTTAGCTGTATACTGCGAGGCAGGATGAAAGAATTGCCAGACAAAGGTATAAGCAATGCCCTGTTGGGTAGCAGAGAAAGAGGGGATTGATTCGCATGGAGGACTTAAGGAGTCAAGCATTCAAGAACAAAGAAGATGTGGATGGGTGGGAAATGGGAACATTCCAGGGCTGAAGGGTAGTGCGTGCGACGGCACGGAAGTACACAGCCCTTTCCTGGAGCAAGGGGTCTGTGGAGACAGTCCTCAGTAGAGGAGGAAGCTGAAGGTGGAACCAGCTTGCACAAGCTCAGGAGAGCTGACCCTGCCATCCTTCCCGACTCGGTGTTCGGCCGTATCATGCCAATAGCTTACAGTCAGCCATGGGGGAGGAACAGTTACACCAGGGGCATGGGCATTCCGGCTCCTCCCCGACCCCTGAAAGCCAGTCATTAGATATTAAGCAACACACATGGAGGTCTGGGGGACATTACCTCCAAGGTGACCCCAGGGACCCGAGTCTCCAAAGCCAGCAGGTCAGTCGTGCTGGTGATGAAGACAAAGGCTTCGGGAAGTTGCAGCTGGTGGCTAGAAATTCAGATCTATAGTTTAGAAAACCAGAGATGACGGGTTCCTCCCCCCCTTTTCTTTCCAAGAAAAGTGAAAATGCCATACCTAAAGAGAAGTAAACATCCCTTTAAATGGAAAAAAAAAAGCAAAGATCTGACCTTCTGGAGTTTCTCAGCAGGGAAACAGGCAGCGCTGGCAGCTCCTTCCATATATTACTAAGCAATATTACATTACCCCGGACTTGCTTATTCAGAATTCTCTCACCATAGATCAGCACTTCACCTCTCCCATTACCAGCTAATCCAAATGGACCTGGTGCTAACTGAATTTCCAGGATAATGGAGGCCTGATCCGTTTGCACAATCGGCTGTTGTATCCCCGCAGCATTTGCTGAATCCTTAACATCAGTGAGGGCATGCTAGCCCAACCGACCCTCCTTCCTGGGGGAGGAGGTGTGAGGAGCCCCTGACGCCCCTGGCTGCCTGTATTAGGTATCTACAATGTTTGAGCTGTGATGCCGGGTGCTTGGCGAGGATCGTGTCTGATCCTGACTACTGCCTGGAAAGGGAGCTGTTGTGACTTCCATCTTATAGATGAGGAACTAGAGGAGTCTTGAGAAGGCTGAGAAACTTGCCCAAAGCTAGGGTGTGAACCCCTGTTTGTCTCTAAGCCTCATACTGTTTTAACTACATCTTGTCGCTATCTGCAGTAGGCTAGCTAATAGTCTCTGAAGATATCCACACCCTAATCCCTGAAACCTGTGGCTATTTCCTCATATGGCAAAAGGAACCTGGCAGAGGTGACAAAGTTAAGGTTCTTGAGATGGGGAGATTACCGGGGATTATCTGGGTGACCCCAGGGTAATCCCAAAGGTCCTTAGAAGAAGGAGGCAGGAGGGAGATGTGACTGCAGAAAAGGAGATGACAATGCGACAATGGAAGCACAGACGGGAGTGACGCGGCCACAAGCTAAGGGGTGTTGGCTGCCACTTGAAGCTGGAAGAGGCACGCAATGGATCGTCCCCTGGGACCTTCAAAAGGGAACATCCCCGCAGACACCTCGATTTTAGCCCTGCCAGACTCCTTTCAGACTTCCAGAACTAAGAGAGAACACATTTCTGTTGTTTGAAGCCACTAGGTTGGTGTGATGTGTTACAGCAGCCCTGGGACATTTAGACACTTTCCGGAGCAGGAGGAAGAGAAATGAATCAAGATGGGAATGTGAGAAAGCAATGGGGTGTGATAGGAATGTGTCACATGCAAGAAAGGAACGGGGTGGACCTGCAGGTGTCCTCAGCTCTCTCTAAGCACAAGAGGGTCTCAGCAGGGGGCTCTGTTCCCTCTTTCCATTATCCACCTCCTCTTAGCCACACTGACTTCAATTTGAGCCAATGCAATCTGCACTGAGGACAGGTGTCCCTTTGCCCCCTCGATGCAAGGGAAGGAGACAGCCGAGTGACAGAGGCCAGCACAGGCTCAGGCACTCCGGTTCTGTCTCTGCTCTGCCAGCCACTCGCTCTGTGATCTTGGATGAAGCACTTTATTTCTCTGAACTGCCGAAGGTGTTGTGACTTCCCAGATCCAGCCCTCAGATTTTTATGTTTATGTGCTAAGCAAACACAGTTTGGGAAGAATATTGAGTCCACCAAAGGAGCATCCAAAACATACTCTGGGCAGATTATTTGCATTCGTCTTTTAGGCAAGTGGGTCCTGAGGCTCCTTGGGGAGGCTTGTCAAAGCTGCAGGCTGGGGAGCCGTCCCTCGGGGAGTTGCTCTCATGCACATTAATTTGGGAGGATCTCTCTGGCTGCCAGGGCCGGAGGATGGGCAAAGACTGGACTTAGGAACTGAAGGTGGAAAAAACAAAAACCTTCTTGGAAAGACCAGAAGCACCTCTTGGAGGTCTGCAAAGTTGAGAGGTCTAAAGATGAGCTTGCAGGGATGAGAGGGGTAGTGGTTTGAGGAATGGGAAGAGAATGATGAGGGGTCGACAGTGGGTGTGCCAAGTGGACAGAACTGTTCTTGGAGGCCTGTTAGGACTCTGACACTTCTGGCCGCTGACCTGGGTCTTGCAACAGTAAAGCTCAGTGGGTGATAGTGTGGAAAGACCATGAGCTTGGTCTTGGAAAGACCATGACCTTGGTTTCTGAAGGCCTAGGCCCTAGCTCAAGTTTTGTTACCATCCTCTTTTGGGATTTTATCTTAAACATTTTCAACTTTAGCTGCCTGATCTGCCAGTGAGTGAGCGATAGGAGCTCTTGGGAGCTGGAGAAATCCCCTCCTTCACCCCTGGCAGGCTGGGTGCCCTAGCTGCCAATCTTTCTGAGCCTTAGTTTACCCATCTGGAGAATGGGGTTACTGATCAGAAGGTTGCTGGAAGGTTTAATGAGATAGGATATGTAGGGAGTATAGGTCCTGGAATGCTGATTTCCTTTCCTGCCCCTGTTGGAGAAAAACAAGACATACCTGATAACAGAGGTGGACGTGCTGCTGCTATTCTTTCTGGGGGTGGCTGGGCCTACACAGCAGGTGACCCTTGACTGGAAACTGTGCGTGCCTCCCCCTGCCCGCCCAGCTGCTGTTCTGACAAGTTCCTGTCCATCTCTCGCCCCCAGAGGAAGCATGGCGTGCACAATGACTGGGACCTAAATGGCAAAGGGCCTGCTCGCCAAGCCCAGAAGCATTCCTGCCTCCCATCTGAGGCCTCTGCCAGCAGCTCCAGGCACCGAGCAGCACATCAGAATGTCTGCATGATACGGGTCGGGTGTTGCATCCTGGCGAGTCTACACCCTCTTACCTGCACCCCTGGCTGGTTCCTCCCTGGGATGCTCCTCTTTCTCAGCACAGAGTACAATGCTGACCTGCCAGCCTGCGGGCTGGCTTCCCAGTGACTGTGTCCTGCTGGGCTGACTTTGAGGACCTGGGTGAATCGACTCATCCTACATGTCCTCCAGGGCTGGCAGAAGCTGTGTGTGTGTGTGTGTGTGTATGTGGTTGTCAAGGCTCCTGAGCGCTAAGGTCATAAATCTACATCTTCCTCCTTGGGTTGGTGCTGATTATTGTACCTGGAAAGCACAACATCACCCTCCAATCTCAAAGCCTCAAGCAGACCTCCTCAAAAATGTGCGTATGAGTTACTTGGGGAATCTCGTTAAAATGCACATTCTGATGTTATAGGCCTGGGGTGATGCCTGAAACTCTGCATTTCTAACAAGTTCCCAGGTGATGCTGATGCCGCTGGTCCCTGAGTGTCCAGAACCTAAGGGATCACCCCAAGGCAATGACAGAAACTACAAGGTGCAAGAAGAAGGAAAAGGGGAACTAACATTGCATTTCTGTGGCACACCAGCTGCTGTGCTGGGCAGGTGAGAGTTGCTACCTTCTTAATCCTCACAACAAACTTGCAAGGAAGGGATTAGGATCCTCATGTCCCAGACAAGGGAACAGACACACAGGGCTACGGACACGCACCCAGGGTCACACAGCTGGCAAACGGAGGCAGGGACTGGAGGTCGTGTGTCTGGCCTGTGCTCTCTTTCTCTACTAAGACGTTTTCCTACAAATGAAGATGAAGCTCTGCTGCAGTTCACAAATGAGGAAGTCCCCCTAGCAAGTAGACATATGGAAGACACTTGGTCTCATTCTTCATCCAAAGTGAAAAGCAAAACAGTGTGAAATGACTCCTCACCAGTCAACAGGCAATAGATATTTTAAAAAGAATGACTGCATGTGGGGACAGGTGTGACCAAATGGGGGTTCTCACATCATTCTGGGGGCAGAATAAATTGGGGTGACTGATTGGAAAACAGATGGCACTTATAAGAGCCTTAGAAATGTCCCTACCCTTTGACTCATTAATTCTGCTTCCGGGAATCTGTCCTAACGAATTCCTGAAATTTTTTATCCCAGTATTATTCAAGATAAAGAAATAGTAGAACCAATTTAAACATCTAATGGTAGAAGAATGAGATGTAATTTATGGAAGATCCACAGAATGAAGCTTTATGTAGTCATTGAATGATGTGTATGTAATATCAGGAAAATGCTAATGTCATAAGAGAAAAAAGGGGTTTGCAAAATGACACATGCAGAATAATCTCAAATCGATACTCAAAAAAAAAAATCCAAACCCTTAGGCCTAGATGGAGAACAAACACGGAAAGAAATTAAACCAACATGTTAGTGGTTAGGTTTGGGTTATGAGATGATGGATGACGGTTTATGTATTTTCCCAAACGCTTTTGTTAATAATATACATGTGACTTTTGTAGTGATTTTTAAAAAATCTTCTTTCAAATAAACTTATGTCTATAGTACGTAATCCAATGACCTAAAAGTCAAATGTACACTCCAGTTCTACAAATTATTTCTATTTTCTCATTGACTCACGTGATAATTTCAGAGACATGTAACCTTTACTTCTGGATGACCATCGACTGGCGGCAGCTTTGGTTTCTCTGTTCTCAGCTTTCATGGTTAAATACGTTGTTATGTCTAATCAATAGCTGTAACATCACCAGGAGGGTGGTACATAAAAGAAACCGAGTGAGTGACCATCTCTGCATTCTGCGGGCTGTGCTCCATGGTGCTGAGGTGGAGGTCAGTGTGCAAGTGGCCCACAGTCTGGAAGGGCAGAGAAGCTAACCAATTCCTTTGGTCTGCAGTGAGCAGACCTTCAGGGCCTATCAGCACGGGGTGTGCTGGGGGTTTCAGAGAAGGTGAGATGTCATAAAGGGTGAGGAGGTGTTAGTCAAGGAAGGGACGGGAAGGCATTCCAAGCTGTGTTTGCAAAAACTGGGAGGGGAGATGTTGAGAGCATGGTGGGTTCAAGGAGCCGCCCCAAAGTTTGGCCTGGCATAAGGGTGGTGTGCTTGGGGCAGGGGAGAGACAGGCTGGGAACATCTGGGATCATCAAGGACTGTTGATGCCATGCTGTGGGGTCTGGATTTTATTTGGAAAGTGATGGGGAGCCCCAAGAGGGTTTTAAAGCAGGGAGGACCGTGGATTGGGCCTTCATGAAGCCCACTCTGGCTGCAGAGTGGAGGTGACACGGTAGGAGCTTTGACTCATATTGTGGGTCGGGCGGGGTGGCGAGAGCTGGTCAGGGGGTTGCTCCAGTAATTGAGATGAGAAACAATGAGCAGGTGGCAGCAGGGATGAAGAGGGATGGACAGATGGGAGGGAGATTTCCATGGTAAATCAGTAGTCATAGGTCTTGCAAATTAATTGGTTATGGAGGGTTAGGTGGAAGGAGGAATTCTCCCATGTTTCTGGCTTGGGTAACTGGGTGGACTGTCAGAACATTTGTGCCTGCTAACTTGTGTAGTTTTGCAGGCTTAAATGTCAAGATAAATAGAAAAGTAATTTGATTGGACAAAATATAATTTAGACACAATCTATCAGGGGCGTGTGTGTGTGCATGTGTGTATATATATAATGTAATAATAAATGCATCCACAGACCAAATGCCCATGTCTTACCTATCAGCAATGGTGAAGATGGGAGGCCAACTCCTTTCTGGAGCACCTGGCAGCTTTGCTCGGGAGAAAGCACAGTCCAGACTTTGACTTTTGGACGGCACGAGGCACTGTTTCCCGGAGGCACGTCCTCTTGACGGATAGCCACGGCAAATCAACGTGGGATATGGAGGGTTGAAAGCGAGAGGGTCACAAAAGTACTATGGCTTCTGGCAAGCTCTCAAATATGTAAGGTTGGCCTCCTTTCTGCAGGAGACCTTCCCTCCAAAAGGCAGAAGAGCATCACGATGCTGTGAGTTGCTTCTGTATATTTGTGAAATGCACACACACACGTGTACACGTGTGCACACACACTCATTTCACAGCTGAGACTCAGCACGACTGAGTGTTCTATTTCTCATCATGATGCTTGTCTCAGCTGGGCGAGGCCAGAGCCCGAGTGTTTGGCTCCTGAATGTCTGCCCTGTCCCATCCGCTGTGCTGAATGCCATTAAACCTTCTGGGTCCACCACTGGCCCAGACTAGGTTGTAAACCAAAGAGAGGAAGTGACAGCTCGGTGTTGTCGGAGCCCAGACTCACTGCAGACAGAGCTGGGTCTGAGTCCAGGTTCTCTCTCTGCCTGGCAACTCAGGGCTCGTCCTCTTTGAGCCTCGGGTTTCTCCTCTACATCAGGGAACACGGCATCGCCTTGCAGGCTTGTTGCGAGGACCGAATGAGATAACGGAGGGAAGGTGTCCTGCACGTGCCTGGTACTTCCCGTTCCCTACAGAGACTGTCAGAGCTCCCAGGCTCTCCTTCTGGCCCAAGGGCATGCTGAGTAGCAGCTTTCCCACTGAGAAGTCTTGAGAAAGGGGACCTGAGGAGACAGGTCCTGCTCTGCCTGGCACTACACCCCACGCGCAGAAGCCCTCCTGAGATAAACCAGCCTTGTAATATTTCTGTGTAGTAGTATGGTAATTTCTGCAGCAAACTCTCCCGTAATGGTAGAGACAACGTCTTCTTTGCTACATAATGCAATTCATGCTTTTATTTTATTTAAAATAAATTAGCCGTGCTGTTGACTCTGGCACAGAACCACGGGCTGTGTTCTCAATCTGCCCCGCTACCGTGCAGCGGCTGCCTCAGAGTGAAGTTGATGTCCCATCCCTGGGAATCCGGGAGGCGGATGGGGGCTGGGCTGAACGCGACCTCCTGATGCCGCAGGGGCGGGCGCAGGTCTGGGGTGCAGAAAGCCAGGCTGGCACCTGCACCCCACTGCTGGCTTGATGCCCTTGGGAAAGTCACCTGACTGCTCCCCTCAGCCGAGAGCCCCTGTTCTACTGGTCTGTGCATTCTTGAGTCCAGCCCCTGTGTCTGGCACAGGGGGGCTCAAAGTCTGTTGGGAGAATGAGTCTCTGCTTCCCCTCCCCTAAAAGGTGGGTAAGACACCTGCCTTGAGGGAAAGATTGTCCTAGAGATACAGAATAGCATATGCACTAAGAGAAAATCCTAATACAGACTGTGGACTTGGGCTGATAATGACATGTCAGTATAGATGCGTCGATTGTCACCGATGCACCAGTATAGTGGGGGGCGCTGATAACGGGGGAAGTTATGCATGTGTGGGGGCAGGGGGCGTATGGAAACCCTGTACTTTCCACTCAACTTTGCTGTGAACCTAAGACTGCTCTAAAAAATAAAGTCTATGTGTATATATATATATATATATATATATATATATATAAAGAATAGACTATGCCAAGCACGGTGCCTGGTGCATAGAAGATGCTTAATATGTGGGAGCTTACATTATTATTCTTATCATTATTAATAGCTGAGCATTGCCTGGTTGTGGGGGTGCATGGCTCTCTCCTTTCTTGAGTGTGCGGCCGCATGCTTCACACACAGTAGGTGTTTAGTCAATCACAGTGGATTTGAAAACCCGTTTTCCAGTTTGCCTCCAGCAGGGACCGTCAATCAGATCAGACGGCTCAGGGTAGCTATTCCCTCGTCCCTCCCCTCCCCTCCCCTTCCCCTTCACCCCCCTGCAGCGGGGGGCGCAGTGATAACTGGGGGCTACTGTATTTGATGACTCAGGATCCGCCAGGCATGTTTTCCAACCCCGCCCGTGCAAGGAAGAGCCAAACCGGGCCCCAGGAATTATTCTGGGTGTTTTCTCCAGCTATTCTCATCGCTAACATTTTGCAGT
Organism: Mirza zaza; assembly: GCA_008750895.1. NCBI lineage: Eukaryota > Metazoa > Chordata > Mammalia > Primates > Cheirogaleidae > Mirza > Mirza zaza. The sequence continues at coordinate 56,293 of VSMD01129489.1, forward strand.
GGGTGGTTAGAGCTGGTGATTTTCCTTTCTTTTGTGCAAACGAGACCAGAATAAACAGCACCGGGTGAGTCACTTCGGATTCTTAGCGCTTCAATTACTTAAAAACTCAAGGGCCCGATGAAGCTTAGAATGTCACCTTCTCCAGAACAGCCATAAGCAGATGGGAAATGCTCTATATTCTAAGTAGTCGATGGCTTCCCGGCACACGAAATCTGCTACTAGCTAGCTACTAGCCTCGATGCCGAGTGCTTTACACACATCAGTTCACGTCTTCCTTCATTTGCGCTGCACAGTGACCTTATGAAGTAATATACTCAATGCCTATGAGCTAATGGATAACAGCCCCCGTGTATATTTCTTGCCTTTCGTAGGTGTCAGCCCACTCTCGGCGTGCGAGCTGCATCCATTATCCCCTTGAATCCTTCCAACAATCCTGTGACATTGTCATTGCTGTCTCCACTTCCTAGATGAGAAAACCGAAGCTGTTCTCGGAGCAGAGAGTGGAAACAAAAATTGGAAACAAAACTTGAACCCGAGTCCTTCTGCCCATGAAGCCGCTAGTCTAAACCTTGTGGATTTCCCAGACTGTGTGCTGAGGAGCTCTGGGGTCTCTTGAGATGCTAGTGGGTATTATCAAGGAGGGGATAAAAAGGTTCTGTGGTTCAAATGGTTTGGGAACTTTTGCTTGTACCAAATCTCCCTACCAGAGCCTGCACGCATGGTTCTCATTGAAGGCTCTGAGTGGTCTGGGGTTAAAGAAATTGGTTGACTCTGTTTAGCCTAGCCGTGGATCTAACGTGTCTGATCACGTCCAGTCCTTGGTTTGTTCATTTCCAGAATGTTCGCCCCTGTCTCATGGTCCCCTGAGCTCTTCGGAGCAGGGCTGTGGACGTGCTACACCTTTCCCTGCCAGAGCACCCGCAGGTAAGCGCAAATTACCCCAGGGATCCCGCTGGGGTCAGCTCTCCAGGGAAAACACCCAATCAAGAAAATTACTGTCAAAAAAGGAACACCACTGTCTCGAATACTCAATGACTAACAGCCCTGTTGAGGCCTCATATAGCAGTTTCAGAGGAAGAGGCACTAAGAGATTCTCTAGTCTAACCCTAGAGTAGAGGCCAGAGCCTCCACCCAACCCTTGGCCTCCCCAAGTGATCTTCCAGCCTCTGTTTACATACCTCCAGGGACAGGGAGCTTGCTACCTCACAAAGCATTCTGCTCTATGTAGAAAGCAGCTGTTAGAAAGTCCTTCCTTCTATCGATATGAAATATGCTTCCCAGCGGTTTTTGCGTAGTGGTCCCTTTTGCTTCTGAGAGCTCTAAAAAGGTGTGAAGACCACTGTCACTTCCCCTAGACTCTTCTGTTCTCCAGGCTAAACATCCCTGTTTCCCTACCGCATGGTTTCCAGCCCCTCTGGGAGAAGAAGATACATCTGGAAAGGACATGAGCTCGAGGCTTTAGGTCTAAATCCTGGATCTCCTAACTAGTGCCTGTGTGGCTTTGGGCAATTTATTTAATTTTGCTAGGTTTCAGTGTCTTTATCTATAAAATATATATATATAATATTATGTATTATATTATATTATAATATATAATATATCATAATTATATTATCTTATATATTATATAATATAATATATATAAAATTCTACCTAGTAAATATATATTTATATAATATAATATATAATATAATATATTATATAATAATATAATATAATATATTATATATTATATATTATATATAATATATAATATATAATATATACTAAATATATATTTATATATAAATAAATACATATATATATATATTTACTAGGTAGAATTTTTTGAGGATTAAATAAGATAAAGTATGCAAATCACCCAGCACAATTCCTGGCACTGGGTAGGTGATCAATACATTTTGATGTCACCTCTCCACCTCTCCTCTCCTTGTACCTTTCTTTCTAGTCCCTTTTCTTTGCCCGCGTGGCATGCTCAAGCTTGTTACTACTATCCGCCATCCGTGATGCTTAAGGAATTCCTGACTCCTAGAGTAGAAACTGGCTTTAGTTCTTTCACTCTAGAAACCAGTTCTAGGCCCGGTTCTGCTGTAAACCCAAATGTGGTCCTGGCTGAGTCCCTTCTGCTCTCTGGGTCTCCGTTTCCTACATCTGTGGTCTGACTCTCTGGGGTGTTCATAAGTGTTCAAAAGCCCTTCCGTATTACATCGAAGGCCAGCAGATGATCTGGGTTCCAGAAACAATGGCAAAAAAACATGTTTACCCCCAACAAAAGAGTCAGACTCTTCAAGGACCAGGAACCAGTATGAATGTTCTTTTTCTTTCCTGACTGGCTCCACCATTTGAGTTTACCTCCAATTGATCTCAAAATAATGAGAAATCTGGTAATAAGACTTTGGGTAAAGATTTTAGGCTTCTAGGTCCTGCTCCTACTTGGCACTGAAGAAAACACAGTTGTTTAAGATGCTTATTTCAAAATACTTCTTTTTAGATTTGACTTTGTAAAAGAGTTATCGTGTACATTAGCAAGAGTTTACTAATTGGTTTTTTTTGGACCCAGGGAAGTTATGTTTTGTTTGAGCTTCAAAATGCAGACATTGTACAGTAAAATCATAAGATAATTTTTTTTCTGAAAGTTCACCTTGAAGATAATTATTTAGAATTTAGATTTCATTTCTCCACGGAAACAAAGTTATAAGTGGTGGTCGGGTTCCCAGCCTAGCCCTTGTAGATGCTTATTTTAAGTGATTCACAGTTATTAATCATTTATATTTCCCTTTTGGTTCATTTCTATTTTCTTATTATCACTGTCTCTGTGGTCCTCTCATCATTTGCATAAGGGTGGGGGGCTCTATTTTGAATTGAGGGTATTGGGGGGCTGGGAGGGTGGGGGGAGTGGGGGGGCGCTATCCTGGGAACTTAACTATGCTCTGGGATAAGTGATTCCCTATAGTGCTGCAAAGAGAGAGTGTGGTGGCTTGAGAGACACCCAGGACGCTCTCTGAAGTTAAAGAGGAACGTGGTGACTAGGGGAATTCTTGTGCCTTTAAGTCATAACTCATGTCCAGAAGAGGAGAATCTACAGAGACAGGCAGTAGATGAGTGGTTGCTGAGGGTGGGGAGAATGGAGTGTGACCGCAATGGGTATGTGTTTATTTTGGGGGTGGTGTTCCAAAATTTGGTTATGGTTATAGCTGCACATCCCTCTGTACATTATTAAAAACATGAATCGTTGAATTCATGTTGAATTGCACACTTTAAATGGGCGAATTGTTTGGCATACAAATTATATCTCAATCAAGCTGTTTCTTAAAATCGAAAATAAGCGTGGCATGGAGGGAATGTTTCTCTCTTTTCTGTGCTCCAAAGAGAGATTTCTCCACTCCCCTGGCTTAATGCTGGCCTGCCGTCCACATAAATATACAGGAATGTTTGCAGCATGGGGATTTGTAATTTTGGCAATACTTTTATGTGTCTCTTAAGGCAGAGCATCGTGTGCAAAATATTATCCAATAAAACTACAGTCTAGCAGTATTCAATCCATCCATCAATCGATCTTTCATTCCTACGGCAAAATTTTTCTGACCACCTGTTCTGCACCATGTAGCTGGTTCACCTCAGGGATGCAGACCTGCATGAGAAATCCAGGTACACACAAGGGAACCAGATTCTATGCAAAGAGCCAGCTTTTCCACTGGGGGAGCCAGGTTCATACCAGGGAATCAGATTCCCACCGGGGAGCCACAGTCAGCGAAAAAGCTTTGATGTGCTAAACGCCCTAATTAGTCCTATTTTAGATCCCAACCTGCCTCTCCCAGAACTGAACCAAAGCACACATAACCATCCCCTTCTCCTTCTTCTCATGTTTGCTCTTTAATGGTTGGTTTTTTTTTTTTTTTAGAAAAGAGAAAGTAAACAAACATCCAAACACTTAACCACTAAATGACTTGGTGTACTTAATGAGAAGATTTCAAAGAGGGAATCTGTGTGGTTCATTTCAATGTTTCTTTGCAGAGTATCGGGTGTCAGGCAGGAGAGCTTTGAGACAAAGAAACCTAGAGCAAACGTGTTCACGGCAGCCACCACCAGGGCTCTCTTAGGTTTCCTGAGAAGACAGTGCAAGTGAAGTGCAGTGTCCCAAATCTTACTGGGGGGCCTCCTCTATCCTAGATTCTGTGCTAGGACCTAGGTGGGGCTGGGGTCACAGACGGTGGAGACCCAGACTCTGCCTCGGTGGGACAGAGTGTGCTGGGAAGAAGATAAGTCAAGGGGCGAAGAAGGTTCTGGTCACAGACACCCGATATCTGCACAGGCCATTAGAAAGGTCAGGGATCTGCAAGCACCTCTGTTTGATTTCCTTTCCAGGATTTTACTGATCGACCAGCTTCTGCGAAAGAGCTCCCGTGCAGGACTATAGGACACCGTGTCTGATGGTGGACTTGAGTGAGAGCTTGGGCACATTGTCTCAATATGGAAAACAACTTCCAATGCAAGCCAAGAACACGGGGTCAGGTGTTGTGCGTGTAAGCTTGGCAAATCCTACCGTAAAACCAGCGGGGCTGTGTTGGAATTGGCGTTCTCCGTCCGCCTTGCGTTAATTATTATGCACTCACTCTGTGGGCCTTGAATTATTCATGAGGCCAGATATAAAATATGATGATGATTGGTAATCTCCAACTGTGGCACCTGCATGTGCAGAGGTGCCACATCTGTTTCCAGGAAACACAGACTGGGCCAAGGAACTCATGGGTCGCAGGGCTTCGAGGGAGGTGGCAGGAAGGGAGGGGTGAGGTCAGAGAAGTGAGGTCAACAGGAGAAAGGTAAAGTGATGTTGCTGCTAGAGAAGGTGGAAGAGGGTTGATCAACAAATGGACTGAAAAACTGGGAGCAAGAGAGTGGACCCGGCTAGAAGGAAGAGCTGAATAAATATCAAAGGAATGGATGAACAAAGGAATGCATGCATGCAAATGCATCCATACCTGATGGGGAGGAAACTGGCCTTTTGTTTGGGTGCCTCCTCGGGTCATTTTAGGTAACTCTCACTGCCATCCAGTTAGGCAGGAAGGAAGTGGACACACAGCTGTTCCATTTGATCCTCATGACCTTACGATATGGGCATTGGTATCGCTGCTTTACAGTGTTGGAAGCTGGGCTTACAGAAGACACCCACAGTTGCTCGGCTAGTAGTGGGGACTTCAGATCATGCTGTCCCCATGCCCACTGGCCAGACACGATTTGTGGGGTAGGTGAGCAAAGCTGGGAGCATCAGGTACTGCCGCAGGGGGCAGTGATCCAAAGCCTTCCTTCCCCGGGAGGAGGAGGAGCTCTGAAGGGAGCTCGCCTCTCCTGGCGTCTGAAGGGGAATTGACACCCTCTTCCGGTCCCTCTGCCTACCCTCATCTCTGCTGCTCTTTGGGGGACCTGGAGTAGAACAGGCACCTCCTGAGTGGGAGGGAACGGGGCAGCCTTTTATGGAGGGCAACTTGGTACTCTATCAAAATGAAAACCACCTGGCATCTTTGACTCAGCAATCTCAGGGAAATGCTTGCACATGTGCAAAACCAAGTGTGTATTGTGGCAATGTTTATTGTAACAAGAAATTGAAAACAGCTCAAGAGTGCATCGACAGGGGGAAGATTAAGTATGATACTCCGTACAGAGAGGCAGGGCATCGATCCCGGCTCTGCCACTTACTGTCTGTGCAATGTGAACAAGTTACTAACCTTTCTGAGCCTCAGTTTTTCTCATCTGTAAGATGGGGATACTGATAGTATTTTCCTCGTAGGGTTATTGCAAGGATTAATACATGGAAAGCACTTAGAATAGTGCCTGGCGTCTGGTCAGGAGTTAATAAATGTTAGTAATCAACAATGCTCCATAAATATGAAGTCATTAATAAGAGTCCCTTTCTCCCCTAAGCCCTCTGTGACTTAGGCTTAGGTGGCCATTTAGTCAGTTCTGGTCCCAAGATGCAGCTGACGCCATGGAGGTTGGGGGTTAGGATTATGTCTCAATCTTACAACTCAGAAAGTAAAAGGGGGTGCCAGCACTGAGCAGTCAGCCGAGGCTTGGGTGGGAGCCAGACTGTGACCAGCCCAGCCTTTCCTGGCTCCTGGGGCTAAGGTAACACTGGCCACAGTCTCTGGTCCTAGGTAGGTGTGATGATGGTAGGAAGGTAGGATAACCTTCCTACCATCACCACACCAGACCTTTTCTCTCCTCTCTCATTTTTTCATTCACTTATCAAGAATTTATAGAAATCCTGCCATGGGCCAGGCAGCATCATAAGAATTCTAGGCACACAGAGACAAGGAAGACTCCTGTCTTTTGAGGAGCTTGTGGTCTAATGGGAGAGATAGACAAGGTAAAAAATAATTACAGGACAGTTGTGAGCCCCACACTATAAGGACTTCATGTGCTTCGTTTATCACTGGTGTCTAGTTACAGAAAAGTACCTAGTAAGTGCAAACTAATATTTGGAGAATAGATATGACAACATAATCCATACGGGTACAGAAGTAGTGCACCCAACTGTGGTTGGAGGCAAGAAAGTCTTAGATAGAAAGTGACGCATAAATAGGGTTTTGGTGGATGAATAGGAGTTTGCTCGGTTAGCACAGTAGTTTAAGACATCTACAACAGAGCTGAAATTATAATTTCGAAGCCACAGAAAATCAGTATGGTGCATGTTCTCAAATCAACCAAGGCAGAAGCAAGCAGGGCAAAGAGGTTATGAATATCTCTCCTCTCCTTGACTCTCCCTCATTCTGGTCATTTTCTTCATTTCCTCTGTAAGCCTTGTCCCAATTATGTATAATCTACCTATTTGTTTTTGTGTTGTCTGGGCCCTTGTCTCTCTAGCTCCTAGAACAGCGTCTGGCTCATACTTAGTGCTCAATGAATTCTCATTGGGTGAATTAATCAATGTGGGAAAAGGAAGAGGGGGAAGGAGTGGGCCCCTAAGGCCCCTCCCCCTCTTCCCACCAGGGGCTCCCTCCCTGTCTAGGGAGGTCTGGGGCAGAGCTGTCCAACAGAAAAATAAAAAGAGCCTCTTATGTAATTTCAAATTTTCTAGTAGCTATCCTTTACAAAAGTAAAAAGAGACTATTAATATTTTATTTTATTTCACCCATTACATCCAAAATAGTATAACTTCAACATGTAACCAATATAAAAAAGTTATTGCATTTTCTTCCTCCAAACTAAGCCTTTGAAATCCAGTGTACACTTTACACACAGAGCACATCGCACTTTAGATGAGCCACCTGTCAAATGCTCAGTAGCCACACGTGGCCTGTGGCTGCCACACCGGACAGTGAGGCCTGAGGCCTCCACTCTGTTGCCCACTACAGGCTGTCAGCAGGGCAGGCCTGGGCCTGGCACTGAACTTGTCACCCTGGCCCAAGAGGGTCTGGGGAGACGTCTGACAAAATGAGAATAAAGTCAGGCAATTTATACTTTTGCTCCCTCTGCAGGTGGCCACCCTGGCATGCCACCTCCCGTCCCTGGCATGGGGACAGCATTCCCAGATCTCTCCTTCCTGCAACCCCAGTGCTATCCCCTGCAGCTCAGCGGAGAGCTCAGCACTTCCCACAGTGCACTCGCATTGATTGAGTGCGACAGCGAGACCCAGTTCCCCTGGCCATTTTAAATATCCGGACAAGCTGTGACTGCGAAGCCAGGGACACACGATGCTCTTGGGCCCATGCAACCACCCTTTTCAATGTGCCCCTGCCCCCCAGGCCCTGTGGTCAGGGAGTGCAGGATCCCTCCTGGGACTGGGGAGCACTCTGGGCCACAGTGCTGGTGACACCCCAGGCACTGTCCTGAGAGCTTTGCTGTATTAGCCCGTGGGAGCCACACAGCAACCCCATTGGGTGGGTGCTCTAATGGACCCCACTGTGCACATAAGGAAACTGAAGCGGATGGGGATTAGGTCTTTGATAATTTGTTCCAGGATTTGCAATTAGGACGGGGCCAGCCCAGGATTCCAGGTCAGGCCATCTTGCCCACTGGGCTGCAGAAAAAGGGCACAGGTGATGCTCAGGCACTAGAGGCTGCTTCTCGCTGGCAGGGTGGGAGGTGGGAGGGGAGGAGCTGCAGCAGGCAGGTGGGGCCTCTGAACAGGGACTTGAAGGAGCAGTGGGTCTTGAACCTACAGAGGTGACTGAGACAGTATTCCCCACGTGGGGTCCTTGCCTTTCTCCTCTGAATCACCCCTAGCGTGGTCAGCACTTGGACAGAGCCAGGAAGCCACCTGAGCTGCCCCATCACCCGGGTACCAGTTAAACAGCCAAGGAGAGCGGGAGCTTCATGGGTATGGGCGTCTCCTTCTGGGGCGATGACAACATGTTGGAACTAGACAGTGGCCATGGTTGCAGGACACTGTGAATGTACTACGGGCTCCTGGATGGAACACTTTAAAAAGGTGAAAATGGTGAATTTTATGCTATGTGGATGTTATCACAATTGAAAAAAAAGGGGGGCCAGGGAAGAGGCAACCTTTTCGAGAAAGAAGGAAGGAAAGCCTACGAGAAGGCGATAGAGCAGATCCTCCCAGGGAAGCAGGTGCACCTGCACGAGTGTGTAATATCCACGTGTCGCTCATGCCATTCTCACGTGTGTGTGATGTGGAACAGCCGTGTGATATTTATCCCACTCCTGTGAGTGGGTAACACCAGCCGTCCCAGTTTTCTGTCTGAAAACCTCTAACAGGTGAGAGTGACTGTGCATCACTTGGGAGACAGCATGGGTGACGACTCAGCCAGGCTGCGTCACCTGCAAATGCGTTGGAGTCAATGCATGTTTACATCTGCCTCCTGCCAGCTACAGTCCACACCTACTACCCTTCCCTCCACGAGAGGTGAGTTCTCTTTCCACGCCCCCTCCCTCATGCCTCTACCCTTCCAGGAGTAAACAAGGACACAAAGGTGACACGCCCACACCCCACGCTGCTCCTCATCCTCCCGGAGCTGGATCTCAGACACATGGAGAGACTCGCACGGACACCCGGATCTGAGGCTGGGGCAGGGAAAGTGCCCAGATACGCTCAGCAAGTTGGGCAGCTGGAAGGTTCGTGCAGAGGAGAAGCCACTCGGGAGGTGGCCATGACATCTCCCTTGGGACGGAAATATGAGAACTACAAGAGACACTTTGCAGCGCGGAGGTCTGGGCCAATCGCCTAGCTTCTCTGAGATGGGATGAGCGTACCCAGCAAGAGGAGAGTTGCGATGGGGAGGAGGATTCGAAAGGAGAGGGAGAAAGGGGCATAGACATGAATCAGCTGATAAGGCCAGAGGGAAATTACAAGTAGCCTTCCCGGCGTATCCAAGTTCATTCATTCAATCATTCATTCGTGTGTTTATCCAGCGGACACAGCTGTGCCCAGAGCCGGGGGAGGGTCTGAGGACACAGACGTGGGGAAGGTGGTCTGAGCACAGAGATAGGGAGAATGCGGGTGACAGGTGCCCCAGCCGGGTGCCTGCAGGGGCTACCAGGCGGGAAGGAGGGGAAGTGTTTCCAACCGTGGAGGAAGCTCTCAGGCAAGACCTCAGGGAGGAGAAAACGCCTGAGTGGGGCCCTGAAACGCAGGTGTGCTGTTCCATGCAGGTGGCAGAGGGAAGGCACGGCGTGAAGGACGTTCCAGGAGGGGGACAGGGTGAGCAAAGACGTGGGGACGTGAAACAGCATGGCTCATTTCGGGAACTGAAATACAGCCGGAGCATGGGACGTGTGGAAGACAATAAATAGATGTCTCCCTGTGGCTGGTCTAGCTGGCTGACCTTGGAACAAGCTGTTTTTCTGGGTTTGAGAATGTCTCCATCTGTACGACGAAGGGATCAGATTAGATGAACTCTCGGGGGGGCTTTTCAGCCCTGGCTGCTCCTGGAGGGAGTGAGTTCCCCGTCACCCAAGATATTCAAGCAGAGAGTGGACATCCACTTCGTGGAACTGTAGCCTTTGATGGGCATTTGGACCAGACGACCTTGGAAGTCCTCTCTGGGCCTGAGCTGCCCTGATTCTAGGATTCCGAGGCCCAGATGGGGCCCGTGGGGCTGCGCCAGGCAGCCGAAGATGGTCACGCAGGACATCTGTTCCCTCCCCTGCACACCAGGTGGGACCCCTGCTGTTTCATGAAAGTCTGATGTACACGTGCGGGCTGGCCGTTGAGTGACTCATTTTTCTGGGGTGAGGCATGGAGTACCCTCCGGTCTGCCTCATAAAGGGTCAGAAGCCCCCACAGGGCCGAGAGCTGGCAGCTGGTCACTCTTAAGTGACAGCAGCCAGCTGTGGGCTCCAGTGTCTGCTCTATTAACTCGATTTGTATCGGAGCCCCTGCCTTGCTGGGCTCAGAGCTGCTCTGGGTGAGACTGTCCCTTGTTGGTGGAAGCCGATACGCAGTGACAGGTCATAAATTATCCAGAAGAAACGGGAGGTGACACAGAGCCCTGGCCCTGCCCATCAGTCCACTTCCAGCTCAGCTCTGCCACTTGCTCAGCTGGGTGATCCGGGAGAAGCCATGTCCTCTCCATAAGCCTCTGTTTTCCCTGCTGTAAAATGGGGATAACCATGTCTGTAGGTACCAAATAAAACAATGCCTTGGGGGAGCAGTGTTGTGTAGGCTGTCACACACAGTGCGGATGTTGGGGTTCATGCTGAGGTCCCCACGCACTTCTAGGTGATGAAAAATGAAAAATACTCAAAAGAGATGGTGGTGGCTTCGATACATGACTTTTTTTTTTTTTAAATTACTGTTTTGTGAATGACTTTGCAGGAATCTCCCTCTTGCCTAAACCACAGAAGAGACTTAAGCCAGGTTCCGTGTTCATTCACCCATTTCTGGCGCAGCTCAACGTGTAGGTGACCATCCTTCTATGCTCCGGGGAATTGCAGAGACAGAAGAGTTGGTTTCGGTATAACCCAGTGGGTGGCTCAGGCTATTTCCTTGGGACGCCAATAGCGACCCTCCCACAGCCGGTCACGGAAGCAAGGGGTATGTTGTCAACGTCCCTGGAGACCCATTCCAGCTCTGCCACTTACTCGCTAGGTGACTCCGAGCAATTTCCCCCATCTATGTCACAATTCTCTCACCTGTAAAATGGGAAATAACATTGCCGACCTCATGGTGTTCTGAGAATTGGCGATGGTGGTATAAAGTGCCTAGTATTTATGAAAGAGTAAGCCAGGCCATGTTCAGGGTGTGCCTGGGATTTCACTCAATGCGATATTAACAGAGAACAGCCAAGCAGCATCAACCTAACCCTGCCATGCAAGCCTGGAGACTCTCACTCATTTCCCATGTGAGCGTGGAAAATGCATCTGTAATACTTAGTACCAGTGAAATATTCATCAAATGCCTGCCACGAGCTCAGTACCAGGTGCCTTGTGCCTTCGGAGAGAGAGACAGAAAATCTCTCTCTGTTAAACAAAGAGAAGAGCTAAAGAGCTGCCCAGCTTTCGGAGCTGAGACAGGGCTCTCTTGTCCTAATTAGGGAGCTGAGCGTCGAGGTGGAAGGAAAGAGCTGGGCAGAGGAGTCGGCGTAGGGTCAAACGCCACCCTGTGTCTGACTATGCTGCTCAGCACGAGTGGAGAGGAACGTCGCCCGATACCTTCTTGACATCAGGGTCAGGACACAGCATTAGCTGGCCAGGCACTTGTCTTCCCTGCCGTCCAGAGAAAATGTATCCCCACGCCCGCCCAGGCTTGGCCCTAACATTTGTGAGACTCGTCACCCCTTGGGGAGGGGATCCCAGGTGGTGGGTGCCTGGAGTGAGGCCTGGGGAGGGGGAGCTCCTGCTGGGCGTGGCCCAAGGACTGCTCACTCCTTGGGGCGGTGCATGGTTGGATGGGGCCACGGTGGGGCCATCTAAGGCATGTGGCCTGAATCCTAGGCTGTCCTGTTGCTCCAAGCTTGTGCCACCTCTGTCTCCTCCTGGCGGGACCCTGTAGCTCTGTCCTGGAGGCACTTGCTGAAATCCCATCCCAGAATTGATGGGCCACCGCCGGTGACCCCGAACACCAATCTGAGCCTTAGATATTGACTTGACACCCATCGGATCCAGGCTTGGGCACTGCGATCAGGTCCTGGCCATCACTTCTCAGGGCTCGAGACCTTCCTCCCTGAGCCTGCTTCTCTGGTTAGAATCATGTCTTGCCTACCAAGTGAGGACACAGTTAGAAGGCAGCCTTCTGTAAGCCAGGAAGAAAGCCCTCACCAGGCCCCTGATCTTGGACTTCCCAGCCTCCAGAACTGTCAGAAAATAAATTTCTGTAGTTTAAGCCACCCGGTCTATGGCAGCCCAAGCAGACTAAGACACACCTCGAACATTTGAAAACAGCATCTAAATGTAATTAATTTTATATCTGTGCTTTAAAAACACAGTTTTCTCTTCTAGGAAGAGAAAACTCACACACGGCACCAGTGTGTGTCATTTTCTCCTGCGATGACAGCTACTAACCGGCCTGATCCACATACACATGAACTCTTCCCAGAATTCCAAAACCAAAATAACACTTTAAGTCATTGAATTGAAAATCACAAAACACACACACACACAGAGAACATGGGAACTCCAGCCACAAGTGCAGCCACCGAGGCATGCATGCTCTCTGCGAGAGTCTGCACATCTCCCTTTCAGCCTATTTCCCTTTGTTGTTGGTTTTCTCCCGAACAGCATCGGCCTGGGTGGATATGGGTCATACACGCTGTGTAGACCAACTCTGCTTCCCACAGTGACTATGAGAAGAGGGTCTGGCACCTCCAATCCCAATGCTAAATGACTTGAGAAGCTAGTTTTTTAAAAAGAACTCCTCGTTCCACGGAAACACACACGCACACGCAAACACGCACACACTTTTATTTTTTATTTTTTAATGAAGCGGATTGTCAAGAGATACCCTCGGCGCCTGTGCTTACCAAGTTGGGCTTCTGTAGGTGTGGTTTCTGTGAGCGGGGCAGCCCTGCTGAGCCCCGGATACCGTGTTGTAAAAGGGAAAGTAGGTCACGGCCATAGGCTGCCGGTCCTGAGCATACATCAGTTTCGGGGAGATAAAACCCATCACCCACAAGGAAGCAGGCACGTGGACACCCACATGGCCATCCCGCCTCCTTCTCTGAGGTTGAGACAGAACCCCACGGAATGCGTTTTATTACAACCACCAAAACGCCTGGAGCCATTTTTTTTCTTCTTTGAAGTTAGCAGCTTTTGAAAGGGAAGGTGAAGTTCTTAAAAAAAAAAAACCCGTGGATGTTATACAACTACACCATCCATCTTTTACGAGGCTTGGGGCAGGCTGAGTGTTTCCCTGTCATTTACTAAAAATGGGGGCCCGAGAGGCCACCAGCTCTTGCTAGGTTTCCCTGGGCCCCAGGAAAAGCCATGGGTATGCTCTCCTGGCTGGGCACCTGGAGCGTGTGGCTTGGGGCAGGGGCGGCGTGGTGGCTTGTGTACGGCGCGGGGAACTGGCGCAGCAGGCCCCGCGATGGGAGGGGGGCGGTTTTCAGAGCAGCCCTGGTCTGCTGCCCAGGACGCTCAGCCCACCCACCCCCTGTGTGTGCAGAGGGCTCGGGTCTTTGGTGCCACTTATCTTAGTTCATTTGGGCTGCCGTGACAAAAATACTTTAGACTGGGCGCCTTAAACAACAGGCATTCATCGCCCACAGTTTCGGAGTCTGGGAGGTCCAAGGTCAAGGCGCCAGTAGATTCGGTGTCTGGTGAGGGCCTGCTTCCTGGTCCATGCTTGGCGCCTTCTCGCTGGGGGCTCACAGGGAGGACATGGGAAATGGAACTTTCTAGGGTCCGTTTTTATAAGGGCACTAATCCCAATCATGAGGGCTCCACTTCACGAGCTAATCCAATCCCAAAGCCTCCCACCTCCTACCAGGACACTGAAGGTTAGGATTTCAAAATACGGATTTTGGGGAGAGGGGAGCAAACCTTCAGACCATGGCAGCATTCATGCTCCTGGGTTCCCCCGTGGGATCAGGCTGAGGTCAAGCACAAGGCCATGAGACCATGTCCATTTTGGCCTTCTGCCTCCTCCACTCCCTCTCTCCGGAGGGCATGGGGCTCTGATCCCGTTTATTCTCTCTCCACTGCACTTGCCTTGCAGCCCTCTATTCTTAGAAAGCACGGCTGGACCCTGGAGCATGACACGTAAGACACACACACGCACGGCCACAGCGCGGACAGCCACGGCCACCCACGGCCGTCTTCGTTTGTAGGAATAACCACACACACAGGGAAAGCCATACCGGGCCACTGCCCCTTCTCCTTCCCTTGCTAGGGCCCGGGTCAAACCACACAGGGGGCGAGGAGGGGGTGCTCGGCTCCCCGCCCCCCTCCAGGGATGTGTTCTAGGCCAGGCCAGAGCCGAGCGGAGCCGGGATGACTCATGCATGGGGTGGGAATTGGTCTCTTCCATCCCTGAGCGTCCTTGCTCTACTTCTATTTGAATCATTTCTGGAATGAGTCAGGGCACACGTACACATTCTATCGGCGTCAGCGGTTAGGGGAGGAGTGGCTTATGGGCTGGGAAAGCCTGCAGGTGACCCCAGCTTGGCTCCCGCAGGGCACAGGTATTACGCTGGCTTCTCTGCTAGTGTTCAGAGGAGCTCTCTGTGCTGCCCCGTCTACACAACCCCAGCGTGTGGCTCTGCCGAAGAAAGGAACCGCCTGGGTGGGCCTGGCCGTGGCTTCCATGCAGGCAGCCCTGAACTGCCCCTTGGTGCCAGATAGAGAGGGATGTCGCCCCAGGTTGGATCAGGCCCAGAGTCACACCTATACCTGAATTATTAGATGACGAGATTTGAGACTTTTTGAGTTGATGATATTTAGACAAGATTTTAGACTTAGAGGTGATGCCAGAATGGGCAAGATTTTTGAGGATGTTAGTATAGGGGGGTGAATGTATTTTTGCAGGTGGGAAGGATGGGAGGCCAGATGGTGGACTGTAGTGGATTCAATAGCGTCCCCTTAAAATTCACATCCTCCTGGAACCTCAGAAGGTGACCTTATTTAGAAATAGGGTCTTTAGAGATGTGATTGGTTGAGGATCTTGAGATGAATTCACCCTGGATTTAGAGTAGACTCTAAATCCAATCGCTAGTGTCTTGAAAGAGAAAACGGAGAGAATTGGACGTGCAGAGACACAGAGAGAAATAGGCCATGTATACATAGTGACAGAAATTGGAGTTATACTGCCTCGTGCAAGTCAGGGAACTCCTGGAGCAATCACAAGGCAGAAGAGGCAAGAAACAGGAAGGAAGACTTCCCTAGAGCCCTCAGAATGAGCATGACCCTGCCAGCACCTTGATTTTGGGCTTCTGGCACTATCTTGTTTCTAGCAACACGGTTTATGGTAATTCATTACAGCGGCTCCAGGGAACTAAGATGGATTTTGGCACAGGGACATGAAAAGTTCACAGCCACGACAAAGGCAGTGCTACTGGGAAGTCCATCATCTGGGCAGGCAGCAGAGTGCCAGCTGAGCCAGAGGAAGTTATTGCTTGGCTTCCAAAACTGTCCCAAGTGTGTGTGTGGGGGTCTCATGGCTCAACGGTAGCACGTCCCACTTCAGCTCAGCTTGTGTGTTGGAAAATGTCCCAAGCGGAGGTTAGTGAGGCATGTCAGGGAAACCGAACACCACCCAGGGCTGGGCCTGAGGTTGCACTCAGCGGGGACCCCAGCAGGGTTTGGGGTGGGGGGAAGGTGGTGGTCTCTGGAATTAGGTAGAGCTGACATTGCCGCTTGGTGGATGTTTGACCTTGGGCAGGTCCTTTGACTGCTCTGGGCTTCATATCCGTACGGTTAGCGCAATGTATCTACATGGCAGGGCTGCGGAAGGGTTAAATGAGGTATGTGCTTGGCGCAGGGCGGGTCCCACGCTGTTGGCCTCAGGGCCATCCTTCTGCGCCCAGGCTAAGTCCGCTCTGTCTGGGAGTCTCCGGTCTCCTCGTTCGACCGTCACTGTTCCCACCAACTGCCAGTGAGCACTTTCCCTGCGCCACGCGCCCTGTCGCTAGCTCCTCACGCATTATCTCATTAAATCCTCCCCGCTGTCCTGGGAGCTATTATTATCTCATTTTACAAACGAGGCAACCAGGGCTCAGAAAGCGTAAGTAATTCGGATTCCAACCCTGTAGGCCCGTGTCATTCTCAAGCCGGAGCTGCTCAGCCCCAGAATAAAGGCCGCTGCTGTTTCCGAGGCCACAGGTTTTGTTTTGGTTTTGGTTAGAGGCGCCATCTCTCCGCCTGATCCCATGACCGCCCTGGCCGCAAGTCCTGTGCCGGTGGAGGAGCCTGCAGGTGAAGTCGCAGAGCTGTGCCGGAGAAACCTCCTGGGAGCTGCGCCCCGGCACTGCCACTGCCGGGGGGTTGGGACGCTGAGGCTGCTCCTTGGACTCTCTCGCCCTGGGAGAAGAGGAGGCTCCGGGCCTCTGGGGAGCCCGGACGGCGTGGCCCCGGGCAATGCTGGGGCCGTGGCTGCAGGGGACTTCTGCCTCTCTGGCCGCCTGGCTTCTTCCATTGCCTGCCCCCGGGCTATTCTTGACATCGGAGCCATCAAACGGAACCTGCTGCTGCTCTGCTGTAAACTTGCCCAGTGCCTCCCGTTTCGCTCCTAGTAAAGCCATGTGCTTGCGGTGGCCTGTCATCTCTTTGAGATCTTACCTCCTTTGCCGCCTCTCGTGCCCACCCCGGCTCTGGCCACACTGTCCTCCCTGTTGCTGCCAAACACAGCAGACCCCTCCTGCCTCAGGGCCTTTGCATTTGCTGTTCACTTCGCTCACTTCACTTGCTGCTCGCTTGGGGGGAATATTCTCCTCCCAGTATCCACAAGGCTCATCCATTCTCTTTATTCAATTCCTTCCTCAAATATGAGGCCTTTCCTGAGCACCCTGATTAAAATTGTGACCCCCCCCCAGCCTCAGAAACTCCTGTTCCCCTTTCCTGCTTTTGTTTCCTTCCTAACACTGACCCCACTGGTTGTCCGTATATTTCACTTACGCCTTTGGTTACCCTTATGTCCATTATAGCTTGAGTATGACGGCTCTGCAGGAGAGCGATTTTTTTTTAATCTGTTTTGCTTCCTGCTATACACTGTAATATCTAGAACACTTTCTGGCACAGAGTAAGGGTTTGATAATATTTGTCCAATGAATGAGAGAATAAACAAGAATCCTTAAAATGGTGCGATGCAATTGTGTCTGGAATGACACAGAGTAGGTGCTTAGTAAGTGCTAATATCCTTCCCCCCGCCTGACGCAAATAATTGATTTTAAATTTAAAAGAAACTTCACTGAGATCTGGAAACAG
>VSMD01129494.1:0-11651 GCA_008750895.1 Mirza zaza
ACAGAGTCTCACTTTATTGCCCAGGCTAGAGTGAGTGCCGTGGCATCAGCCTAGCTCACAGCAACCTCAAACTCCTGGGCTCAAGCAATCCTGCTGCCTCAGCCTCCCAAGTAGCTGGGACTACAGGCATGTGCCACCATGCCCGGCTAATTTTTTCTATATATATTAGTTGGCCAATTAATTTCTTTCTCTTTATAGTAGAGATGGGGTCTCGCTCTTGCTCAGGCTGGTCTCGAACTCCTGAGCTCAAACGATCCGCCCACCTCAGCCTCCCAGAGAGCTAGGATTACAGGCTTGAGCCACCGCGCCCGGCCTTTTAGGAGCATTTTTATCAAGGAGTTTGTGTGCATTGATGAGAGGTCATCTGGAAAACTTAAGTCGACTAGAACGCATACCTCCCACATTCCTCATTACCATGGGCTGGTCTGCTTGTGCTATTTTTCAGCAAATCTCATCTCTTAGGTCTAGTGTAGTCCTTGAGTCAAGAGAAGCTGCTCCGTCAAAATTTGTTCTTGCTTGCAAAGCTGCATTTTTATCCTATTTGTTAAGGGTTTCTTCTATGTTCTCTCATAAAAGCACATAAAGAACTGATTTTGTATTCTGCTGCTATCCATTTAAACCCAGCCACTTTGAAGTGTAATAAACCTAGTTTCTATGTTGTAGTATTGATTACATTTCAGGCCCTGGATATTGGCGATCTATCTGTCTCATCATTTAGTGTTTAGCAACATTGATGAAACTATTCAAGGAGCCCCATGCATCATCGGTGGCAGTTGCAGATCTCACAGTCATACTGTAGTTTGTATGTAATTGTTTGGTCTAAAGGATGTAACTTAATCTGATTACCTTGCAACTCTGTTAGATATTTTATTGCTTTTAAAGTTACTTTGAGATTAACTGTAGCTATGGCAGTCTCAAGAACATCTCAGTGCTGTAGAATAACTTAGCTGAGATTCATTCATTTCTTCATGTTACCCAGAAAGAGTTATATAGTATGGTGTCTGCTCATACTACATAAGTAAGAAAATGATACCTAATATGACTGAATGTATAGTTTTATATTTTCAAAACTGATCCTAAGTTCTCATGCACTCTGAATAATTCAAATTAGTGATTGGGGAAAGCAATATAATATCCAGTTTCTATTTCTAAAGTCATATGACCCTTCAGTTCATGGTGTATATGTTTATATGTGTATGTGTATATGTTTGTGCATGTATATGTGTTCCTTTTCATTGAGCAATGAAGACTACTGACTCAATTGTGAAAGAGAACAGTCAAGGAAGTCAGCAAGGAAAACCTTAGTTTCTCTTTCCCAATTCAATCCCAATACAAGTATAATGGGAAAGGTACACTTACTGTGCCATTGGAGCACAAAGGATATCCTGGAAGTCTTCCTAGAGGAGGTGGTGGCTTAACTTAAGTTTTGAAGGATGAGTGAGAACAAACTGGATGTGATACTGCTGGCTGAGAGAACAACATATAGAAAGAAACAATACAGGAAATATCACATTAAATTGGGTGGATTTAATTTAGTATGGTAGATCAAAAAGAGAATGTAGAGGAGTGGTAGGAATGAGCCTAGATCCACCATTGGGCAAAATAATTAAGTTGCTGCTATTGTTGTCATTACCATCATCACATCTTCATCATCCATCATCCTTGACTCTACACCATCACTGTTATCATCATCCTGGCAAGTGGCAGCCTGGCTCAATAATGGAAGCGACAGAAAGGGAAATGTTGAGGCAGTCTAATCTACAAGATTTGGAGACAGATCTGATGTGGGGTGAGGCATATTTAGATGGGTTGTTGTGTTTGGGCTGCCTGTGGGACAGCCAATAGAAGACATCAAGGAAGCATCTGGGCATGCAGGAATGAAGCTCAGCAGGGAGGTCTGGGCTACAGACAGACTTTGAGATTGTTGGAATATAGGTATAACTTCATACTTGAAGCTTTCAGTGTTTTTGCTGTCTATACCTCTGATAAAGGTCTAATAACAAGAATCTATCTAGAACTCAAAAGAATTAACAAGAAAAAAGCAAACAACCCCATCAAAAATGGGCAACAGAAATGAACAGATACTTCTCCAAAGAAGACAGAATAATGGCCTCCAAACATATATAAAAAAAATGCTCAACATCTCTAATCATCAGAGAAATGCAAATCAAAACCACAATGAGATACCACCTAAACCCAGTGAGAATGGCCTATATCAGGAAATTCCAAAACAACAAATGCTGGCGAGGATGTGGAGAAACAGGAACACTTTTACACTGCTGGTGGGACTGTAAATTAGTGCAACCTTTGTGGAAAAGAATTTGGAGATGCCTCAAACAGCTAGAAATAGAAATACCATTCGACCCAGCAATAGTATTGTTAGGCATCTACTCAAAAGAGCATAAGACATTCTATTATAAAGACATCTGCACCCAAATGTTTATGGCAGCACAATTCATTATTGCGAGGACATGGAAACAACCCAAGTGCCTCAATTCATGAGTGGATAATCAAAATTTGGTATTTGCTCACAATGGAATATTACTCAATTCTAAGAAACGAGAGCAAACTAGCACCGTTTATGCTATCCTGGATTAAACTTAAGCCCATTATCCAAAGTGAGGTGACACAAGATCAGGAAAATGGGCTCCACAGGTACTCGGCATCAAATTGATACTGACTGATTAAAACTATGGTGCTCAAATGGTGGTTGTGCTCACCAGGGATTCCGGGGTGGGGGGAGACCCACATCTTAGGGATGTGGCGAGAATTGTGGAGGGGGAGGGCTTACCTCTAACCCTTCCAAGCGAGAGGCAAAGATATAAAATGTAACCAAAATGTCAAAAAAACAAAAAACATAACAAAACAAAACAAAACAAAAAAATGTTTAACAGGTGGTGGGCAGGTGGGAGGGGGGAGGAGGGGATGGGTGTATACTTACATAATGAGTGCGATGTGCACCACATGGAAGATGGACACACTTGAAGCTCTAACACTGGGGGGGGGGGATGGCAAGGGCAATATATGCAACCTTAACAATATTTGTACCCACATAATATCATGAAATAAAAAGAGAAACAAAAAAGAATACAGGAGAGGGAGTAAGAGAAGAGAGCAAACTATACTTTTAGGGAAGCTTGAATAAAGGTCAATTGATATGGGACAGAAAAAAGGAAAAGGAAGAGAGTTCAAGAAGAGGCAAAAAGGTATTCAAGGAAAATGGGATAATGTCAGTATCAGAAAGAGAAAATTCATTTAGTCTTACTTATTGAATGTCTACTGTGTACAGCACTGTGCTAGGCACTGCAGATACAGAATGAGTGACGGCTATGACACACAAGACTGTCTAGGTGCTATGGGCCATGGAAGATGAGTCTGAGAGAGTCCTTGTTTCTAAGGAACTCACAGTATATTAGTGGAAAGAGATGAATAAGCAGCTAATAAAAACAATGTCAAGGAGGATGAAATAAATGCCACGATGGGAATAGGATTATCCCTGACTAGGATTGGGAAGGCTTCTTAGAGAAGAAAACTGTTGGACAGAATCTGGAAGCCTGAGTGACATTCTCTCTCTTCTCTCAGTGAAGAAGAGAGATAAGTGCTTTTCAGGCTGGTGATAGTGCATGAGTGTTATGGACTGAATTGTGTCCCCCCACAAGTTCATATGTTGAAGTTCTCACCCCCCAGTGTGATTGTATTTGGAAAAGGTCCTTTAAGGAGGTGATTAAGGTTAAATTAAGTCCTACAGGTGAGCCCTAATCCAATAAGATTGCTGTCTTTGTAAGAAGAGGAAGAGACACCTAAACTCTCTTGCTCTCCCTTCATGCACGTGTAGAGGAAAGGTCATGTGAAGACACAGTGAGAAGGTGGCCATCTGCCAGCCAGGAAGAGAGCCCTCAGCTGGAACCAGATTTTCCAGCATGTTGATTTAAGAATTCTTGCCTCTGTAACTGTGAGAAAATAAATTTTTGTTGTTTAAGCCACCTTGTCTGTGATATTTTGTTATGGCAGCCCTAGAAAATGAATACAATGAGTGATGGCTATGACACACGAGACTGTCCAGGTGTTATGGGCCATGAAAGATGGGTCTGACAGAGTCCTTGTTTCTGAGGAACTCACAGCATATTAGTGGAAAGAGATGCACAAACAACTAACAAGAAACAATGTAGGGAGAATGAAATAAGTGCCACAGTGAGTAATACAATGGGCAAAGGCACAGAGTTGCATGTTGTGTTTAGGGATGGATGAGCTTCTTCATGAGGCTGGGGACAATGGCATGTGAGGGCATGTGGTGGCAGATGAGAGAGAGAAACTCATTCTTTGAGTAACTGTGGATGACCATGAAAGGAGTGGCCACTTGGTATAATACCTCTTAAGTTATTAATACTGTGGAGTCCTGTCAGCAAAAAGAGCAGAAATGGAAAAATATATCTGAGCTCCTTAGGAGGGTCAGACCTAATGATCTAAACAGATTTGTATCATAAAGTCATTTGGAGTAGTCACCTCCTTTTAACAAAGATCTGAGAAATTAAGATTCAAGTAAAACATGAAGGATTTCCCACATTCGGTGATGGACAAGGTCTGTTGCTACATAGACATTAGATATGATACGTTTCATTATGTGATTTTTGGCTTCTTTGTTAGCAATATTAGAAAATCAGCTTCAGGGTAATGTTCAAAGTACCACCCAGGTGGCTAGATTCATTAATCTTGTTACTGTCAGCTAATGCAATGCTCACACAGGCAGCTTTGATGAACCATTGTGAAAATGTTCCTTTTCCATCTTGTTGAACCTGCGGGCTTCACTGTTGATTAATGGGGGCTGATTAATGTTTGTCTGGGCCAACCCAAAGTCATGTACAATGCAGCCAGCTCTCTCTTGAATAATCAACTCTCATTTAGAAGGAAATGGAAAGTTGTTTCAAATAAAACAATAAAGGAAAATTGGTGACAGATGTTTAATTGGTCGCTTTCTTGTCCCTTCTTAATGTGTAAGACGCCCTCATGAGAAAGGTTAGAGTAGACTGAATGGAGAAAGCCACTTAATTCTCTGTTCACACCCCCTGATAATACTCATTCCTCATTTTTAAAAACTGTATTTCCAGTTCATTCTAATTTTTCAGTACCTTATTATGGACAAGGAGTTACTACTCCAATATATTTTTTATTGTTTGGAAAGACAGTGTTGACCCACTTATCACATAGGAAGTGTGCAAAGCAAAGTTAGGCCAAGACTTCAGAGGTTCAAATACCTTTGTCTTTCAAATACCTCTGACGCAGTCAGACCAAGGGCTATCAGGATTGTGTAGGCACTTACCAGAAAGCTCATTTTCTGTAGTGTTCATTGAGACCGTCACAGTTCCTTTCCTGTTTTTACCTTCCGTTTCTGACCTATCTCACCCTCTGAAACCCACCTTTCTGGCTATGACCTTCGAGTATGATTTGGTGTTTGCCCTCTGACTTTGTGCAACAATAGCTGCCAGTAAGGGGACACTCTGATCTCCTGCCCTGGCTCTGGAGGGACCTGAATGGAGGACTGAACATTTTAAAGGTGCCCCAAAGGGGCTGCTGCACCGGATCACATATACCGAGTGTTGAGCATAGAACCTGGTGTTGAGTAGGTGTTCAGTAAATGTTAATTCCTGGTCACTTTTCCACCTTTGGCATTTTCACATCAGGAGAAGGAGATGATGGTAGAGGAAAGTTGAGAGTTTTAGGCTGTTTGCTGGACAAAACTAGAAATGAACAAAAAGGGAGATTTTGGAGTGTGGAGTGAGCATTTTTCTCTCTCTTTTGATCCATCATAAGATCTGGTGTCATGTTAGTTTTTCCTCCCAGGTTGGAAAACATGAGTTCTAATCCAGACTCCCTCACTGTGTGAGCTTGAGAATGCATCTGTGCCTCGTTTGTAAGATGGAGATAATAAAAGTATCTTGCTGAGAATATTTTTCATTGCTCATTCACTTATATTCACTTATTCATTTATTCAACAAATAATAAGCACTTTTAATATGGAAGGCATTCTTGCAGACTCTGGTGATGTAACAAGTCACTGACCTCAAAGGGATCACAGGGCCCAAGTTCTCCCAAAATGCAGTTCCCTAGAATACCAGATCTTGAGTATAATAACCTTTTTTTTTTTAACCAGGCAGATTGTGGTTTTTCTTTAATGCTTAGCTCTTCTGTGCCACAGTAATTTTATAATGGAAGAGATGAAGCCCAGAGATCTGTTTGCTGGAGAACAGTAGCTTAACAGGACTTACTGGAGATAGAAAGGCTGCCCAGGCCAGCAAAGCTATGAAATGCTCCCTGTGTGACAACCCCAGGCAGTATGGCTTGACAATGGTTTAGGCCCTGGATCTTGCTGAGAATTGTGGAGGGCAATAAAAGACATTACATGAAGCACCTAGAGACAGAGGGCAGTGGTTAACAAGTGTCAATAAAATTAGCCATTAGTATTATTACTGTTATTTCATTTCATATGTAAAAAGTTCTTGGCACAGAGCAATGTTAGTTCTTATTATTATCACTATCATCATTATTGTTTCCCATATTGGTCATTTTCTTCAGAGATGAGTGAAATAGATTCAGAGGTACAGATTTGTGCATTATTAGGCTTATATTTCAATGGTACATGCATTTATTCTTTTTTATATTTATGATGTACTTAACTAGATTAATTAAAAATGCAAACCTACTCTTATTTGAGCTTATAATCTTAGCTAGTTTTACAGAACCACCAGAGGCTGTTTCTGAGACAGGTGAAGCCACTTATCTCTTTGCAGCTGTATACTGAGAGTTGGCAGCTAGTATCTAACAGGCCCTTCAATGAGACAAATCTTGTATCGGAGTCAGATTTACAACATGGTGCCCTGACTACTGATGCCTTGAACTGACTCACTTGTCTCCCCAGGCTTTGGAACTTTTAGTTGCTGGGACACCTACTACTTGCTTTCTCCTACCTATGGATTTTCTACATAAATTACTGTTTTCCTGCCTCCTTTTCACTATGGTTAATTGTTTGATTCCTGGCACTTGTCTGTTGGAATCTCATTCTTTCCTGCTAGTGGGTTTGAATAATTACACACTTCTTACTTTGCCACCTGGAAGCTAGCCCATCTTTCCTGAGTTCTGATACCTTTCTGGCTTCCTCAGTTTAAAGATCTTCCTAGTCATACTGACCCATCACAACTAATCCTGCTCATGTGACCAATTTTTCATTTTCCTGGAAAATTGCTGTGGTTGACATACACCACATCAGGGTTAAGTTGCCATTTGGTAGTCTGTTCTAGAAGATTCCGAGAGAGAATTCTGTGCCTTCCCTCTTATGGCTAGTGTGAAGTGAGTCAGTGGAAATTGTTCCACAACAAGTGAGAAGTGGATTTGAATTTCTATCCTCTTACCCTTACACTGTGGGGGGGAGGACAAAGAATGGCTCTGAATGACCTGACAAATCTATACGTATTCTTCCTCCCAAACAGTGGACATTACTTATTTTGTTTTCTTCAACCACTAATCTGTGCAGCACTGCATGATTTTCAACCTCCTGAAAGAGTAAGTTTTGTTTGTGTCATAAACTCAGAGTCCTTGATGACATGTTGACAGGTATTGGAGATGATGGGATTGGAGAGCTGACAGGTGACTCATGCATATGGATGTCTTCTGTGATTATACATAGCAATCTATCTGGGGTTATTTATGGTAGCATTGTCATGGCGATCAATGAGCAGTAAACAAGGCTCTCAAAGCCATGGGGAGAGTTTTTATAGCCTCCAGGACCAACTGTGGTACTTCCATTTTAAAAAGCAAGTTTCATGATAAACTTATTGAACTGAAGAATTTATATGTATATACTTCAAAATCATGGTGAAGTGCACAAGTCTGATGAAATGAAAAGAATTGGGTTTGTGGTTGAATAGGAGCCAGAGTTCCAGGCCTCATTTACTGGCTGTGTAACCTTAGACAAGTCAGCCATTTTGAGCCTCAGTTTCTTCATTTTTAATGGAGGCTTTATAATATCTATCCCAGCATAATTGTTAAGACTTAAGGAAGCAGTGAAATAATGAATATGAAAGAGCAGTTGTAGCATGCCTAGGAGAAATAAGCCTGTGAGACAGTATTCTGTAAGAGAGATTATACATCTGGTTTGATTTATTTTGGGTGCTAGATCATGACTTCACTGTCAGGGATTTATGTAAAATAACACTAGGGGAGGGAGATCCTTAACCTGAATTTAGGAGGATGATTCTATAAGAATGACTGATTGAATCCTTTTTTTCTTTTTTGGAGACAAGGTCTTGTTCTGTCACCAGGTTGGAGTGCAGTGGTATAGTTTTAGTTTACTGCAACCTCAAACTCCTAGGCTCAAGTGATCCTCCTGCCTCAGCCTCCCAAGTAGCTGGGACTACAGACATGCACCACCATGGCCAGCTAATTTTTTTTTTTTATTATTGTTATTTTTGTAGAGATGGAGGTCTTGCTATGTTGGCCGGACTGGTTTTTAACTCTTGGGATCAAGGGATCCTCCCATCTTGGCCTCCCAAAGTGCTGAGATTATAGGCGTGCACCACCACACACAGCTAATTTTTTTTATTTTTCATAGAGACAGGTGTCTCACTAGGTTGCTGAGGCTGGTCTTGAACTCCTGGCCTCAAGCAATCCTTCTACTTTAGCATCCCAAAGTGCTGAGTGCCACAAGTCTGATTTGAATTTATATTTTCATATGAGACTACATATTCTTGAGTCTACATTACCTAAATAATGATAAATACAATCCTATATAGGCAATACAGTGATCTTATGGCAAACTTCTAGTTTCTTCACTCTAAGCAGCTGATTCCTAAGAACTCAGAACAATTCCTCAGTGTAAGAAGATACTCTCAGATCCGTTCTGGTATGGATGCTTCTGTTCAGCTGTCTGTTCAGCTGATACCTCCAGTGTTTTATTCATCGTAGGAATCACTGAGAATTTCTGATTTCTTTTTTCTTCCAGGAAATCTTAGGTGCATATTGTACTCAGTCTTGATGATAGGATTGGTCAAATGTCACTTTGCTCATAATCTCATTGATTTAGAGATTCTGCTTTCCTCTCTGTAAAATGCCGCTTTTCCAGGCTGTAGAAACCCAGTATTCCTGCAAGGTTAGGGGGTCTATAGAAATGCAACTCTCAACTGGAGAGGACAAAGGTCATCTTGGTGAAGTAGTTGGCTGCTCTGTGGCTTCCTTGTCCCATGAGAAGGTGAACCCTGGGTCCGCTGGTTCACATGGCCAGCATGGGGGGAAGTCTGCCAGGTGGAGGAGCTATGAGTCTCCTCGTGCTTATATTTTTATCCCCTTCCATCCTAGGAAGCCTCATCATTATATCCTACCCTGAAACACTGTCTCCCAACAATGCACTGTCCTGTGGCTGCCCCATAACTCAGGCTTAATTTCTGGGTTGTGGGAATGGTGTTTCTAGTTGAGTCATAGAGCTTAGGGCTCTTAAACTTATTAGGGAGTCCAGCCTCCACCCTTCCAAGCAGCAGTCCTGGCCCTGACCTTTCACAATTGCTAATACCAGGATGCATTTAAAACACAAATCTTTGCTTGACCCTGCCTGCAGTTCTTTTTCTAACCCGAGTTTGTTGTCTTTCCTGCTCTGGACTGTGTCTTCCATGAGGTTAGAGCCCGTGTCTATTTTCACTGAACATCATTTCCACGGAGTTTCTCACGGTGTAGAATAAGTAAAATGCATGAATACACTGACAGTCTTAAACTTACAAGTAGCCAGTAAACATATGGCAATATATTAATATTGTCAAATTTCATTTAAATACTAATATCAGGCAGTTATCAATTGACTAAATTGCATACAGTGTTGAGATTTAATAGAAAGAGGTTATGCAACCAGATGACTTGAATTCAATTCTTAGCTCTGACTTACTAGCTGAGGGAACTTTGGCAATTTATTTAGTTCTCTAAAACCTTAGATTTCTTAACTTTAAAAGAAATGATACATGCAAGCATGTAGCATATTGTTTGCCAAGTAGTAATTTCTCAATAAATATTAGCTACAATTTCTGTATTATTTTAAAAATAGCAAAGAAATGTTTTGTTTTTTAAAAAAGAAAAGAAAATATTGAGTGGCAGGTTAGTGGGTGTGAAATTGATATATCTTTCTGGAAAAAAATTGGCAATAGAAATCAGAAGCATTAAAAGGTACATATCCTTTGATCAAGTATTTTCAATTTAGGAATTAGTGTAATTAATTAGGAATTTCTATAAATATATATGTAAAAGAACTTATGCTGAAGTTATTTACAATTATTAAAAAAGGAAACAAATATTCAGCAATAGGTTTTCAGTTAAGTAAGTTTTGGTAGATTTATAGGTAGGCTTTTAATATCACCATATAGAAATATGTATTTTCAAATGGGAAAATACACATAAAAGGCCAAGCGGAGAAGCAGACCACGAACCATTAGGAACAGTATGGTGCTATCACTACCGGGTAACTTAATAGCCCATGTCAACTGAACATGTCTAAAACCAGACTCTTGAATTCCTCCAATATTTTCTTTTCCTACTATTCCCCATTTCTATAAATAACACTATTTAGCTGAAGTCCTTTTTCATCAGAGTACTTATACTCCTGTATTATATATTTGTTTATCGGCTATCTTTGTTACTGGTATGTTAGTTCTTTGGGGCCAGGCATCTTTGTTCTGTTCGATATGGTATTGCCAGCACCTAGAATAATGGCTAGCACATAGTGGAAAATCAATAAATATTTTTTGGCTAATTACATAAATGACTGCTTAAAATGTATTAAATAGAAAAGGACACATGAAAATATTACTAGTGATTAACTTTTGAAAGCAGAATTATGGTGTTATTTTGATGCTTTTCCACATTTTCTAATTTTTTTTCTAGTTAGAAGAACGTTATTTAAATTGGTATAGAAAGCCTAATGTGTAAACCTATTGATTTTTAAAAAATCATGTATTCCGTGTTATATATAATGGTCAGGAAGAAAAGCAAAGAATGAAACTGGATAGTTTACTGTAATAGAAGGTCTCTATTAACACATCAGCAGAAGATCAATTAATCATAAGAAATTGGCCTAGGCAAAGAGTTTATGAAGAAGTCCCCAAAGGCAATCACAGCAGCAACAAAAATAAATAAATGGGACATGATCAAACTAAAAAGCTTCCGTACAGCCAAAGAAACAGTCATGAGAGTAAACAGACAACCTACAGAGTGGGAGAAAATTTTTGCATCCTACGCATCCGATAAGGGGTTGATAACTAGAATATACTTAGAACTCTCGAAAATCAGCAAGAAAAAATCAAATAACCCTATTAAAAAGTGGGCAAAGGACTTGAACAGAAACTTTTCTAAAGAAGACAGAAGAATGGCCAACAAACATATGAAAAAATGCTCACCATCTCTAATCATCAGAGAAATGCAAATCAAAACCACAATTGAGATATCACTTAACTCCAGTGAGAATGGCCTTTATCAAAAAGACCCCAAACAACAAATGCTGGCGTGGATGCGGAGAGAGAGGAACACTCTTACACTGCTGGTGGGACTGCAAACTAGTTCAACCTCTGTGGAAAGCAATATGGAGATACCTTAAAGCGATACAAGTAAATCTACCATTTGACCCA
>VSMD01129499.1:0-18540 GCA_008750895.1 Mirza zaza
GAGACAGAGTCTCGCTTTGTTGCCCAGGCTAGAGTGAGTGCCGTGGTGTCAGCCTAGCTCACAGCAACCTCAAACTCCTGAGCTCGAGCAATCCTGCTGCCTCAGCCTCCCGAGTAGCTGGGACTACAGGCATGCGCCACCATGCCCGGCTAATTTTTTTTTTTTTATATATATATATATTAGTTGGCCAATTAATTTCTTTCTATTTTTATAGTAGAGATGGGGTCTCGCTCAGGCTGGTTTTGAACTCCTGACCTTGAGCAATCCGCCCGCCTCGGCCTCCCAGAGTGCTAGGATTACAGGCGTGAGCCACCGCGCCCGGCCCCATAGCCTTTCTTTAATCCCACTGGTGCTACTGTGCCGGTGCTAGGTGCTAAATATTTTTCATCTGGCCTCCAGTGACACTGTTAGCATTTGGGTACTATGAAGTTTCATTGATTAGTGGAATTTGGAGGGGGTTTGGAAGAGGGGAGTGGGGTGTGTGGGAGAAGGGCTTTGAGGGAGGGTACTGAGAAAAGAGTACTTCATTATGATTAGATCTCTTGGTGGAGCATCTATGACCAGTCATTTTCCCATTGTTACCTTAGTTTAGTGGGTGTCAGACACTGGGTAAGAAGATGATGGAGGAAGGAAAGAAAAGAGAAACTAAGCATATTGTAAATAGTTCCTAGTTTATTCAGCTATGTGTCCTGTAGATTAAATGTGCAATGTCCTTAGTAAAATATTCATGACCCGTCAGATCCCACTTTCCCACAGCTATCTTGTTCTCAATATATACTCAACTTTGAGTAACACTAGATAGATCTCCCGAAGCCCACTTGGGAAAATCCTTCAAAGTGCATGAAAGAGACTGAGAAGTGCTGATAAAGATGATGAAGATAAAGTGATAGTGATTCTATGCTTGTTTTCAGGTTAAAAAGTCAGCATTCTGATCAGGCAGCCAAACATGTCCATAAAGATTTTTCTTTTATCCACCTGGAACAAAAAGTTTCTATGACCTTAATACCCTCTTTGATAAATTTTTATGTTCCACGTTTCTGATACAATGCTTAGAGCAGGAGATAAAATTTTGTTTTATGTAATCTACATGTCATCATTAATGACAGTGCTAATCAGAGTAAGTAAAAAGCTAGCTATTGGGAAAAAATCCCAAAATATTAGTGGTTTAACACAATAAAGTTTATTTTTCACTCACATCACCATCCAATCAAGGTTAGTGGGCAGTGGGGAGAACTTTGTTCCATGAAGTCAGCCAAGGACATAGACTGTTCCCATCTTGTTGCATTGCCAGCTTTCGCAGTGGTTAGCATGGGTTTAGTAAGGGTCCAAGGTTGTCAAGGTACAGGAAGAGGGAAAGAGTGGGGTGAAAGCTCATCTGTCTTAATGCCTAGATCCAGAAATGAAACTCTGCTTCTGCTCAAGTTCCATTAGTCAGAACAGGTCATATGGCCTAGATACAAGGAGAATAGGCAAAGCAGTTTAGCTTTGTGCCCAAGAAAAGGAATTGAGTTTCAGTGCATGTCCATGATACTTTTAAAATGTCCCTTTCTCTCTGAAAGTGCCTAGGACTGCATCTTTTATATAGTAGACACTCAAGAATGTTTGTTGAACAAGTAAATGAATGAACGAATGGATGAATGATTGTGTCTAGGCTTCTGCTGTTATGTTCTTCTAAGGCAGAATATTGGAAGGAAATAATTTTGGGGGAGGCCAAAATCTGTCTGCTACCCCCCATTGTAATCATGTGACCATTTATATTTGTGAAATTATTTCACAAGTACTCCAGGAATTCATACTATTTTGAAGCTATATCTTCATTCATTCAACAAATATTTTAGTGCCTTCTATGTGTTTAGTGCTATGCTGTGTGCTCAGGAAACAGGTGGAAATCATAATTCCCACCCATTGGTAACTCACATGGAATGAGTTTAGTGAAAAGATGGAAAAGAAGCCAATAATTATGGCTATTATATAGGTGCCATGATGGAGACATGGTTGGATGAGGTGGGAGTGTTGAGAAAGGGAACGTAATTCAGTTGGGAATGGCGTTGTGGGGTTTCATCTTTCAGAAGAGGTGGTACTTCAGCTGAATGAATATGAGTTGCCGGTGGATACCCGTAACAGAGAGGTAAAGGGAATGGTATGTGCCAATTTGACAACTTAAGGAACTGTAATTAGTTCAGATGGTCAAAAATATGTGATGGGGGTAGTGGGAGATGAGGCTTGTAGGGTAGGCCTGGGCTGAGTTGCAAAGCACTCACAAACTGCATTTAATAAAGAATGAATAGGGATTAGGAATAGGGATTGCAAGATTTGTCTCTGTCCAATGAAAGATTTGATATACATAATAAAATCTAAGCAGTCATTATCTGTACCAACCAAAATCTATTTTTTCTTTCCAGATCTGCCTCAAATAATACAAATAATACAAGATTAGTAACATTAAAAGCAAACAAAACACCAGTCAGAATGTTGCAATGATGATCCTTTTCTGGGAAGAGGAAGAGCACAAAGAAAGGTGTACAATACCCTCTGTTCATCTCAATGTAGCCTTACCTCTGAGAGTAGAACAGGAAGGAGGCCCACTTCAAGGAAAACAAAGGAAGTGGTATCATGATTTTGTAAGAGTTGTGTCTGTCAACAAAGTGGATTCTTCTATGAAAGCTTTATTAGATGGACTGTGGAAGAAAACTAGGAACAATTCCTTGCTCCTGCTCTTGGAACTTTTGCAACAGTAAAAAGGTTGTTAAAGTTGTTCATTTAGGGAACCAAGTACTTAGCCCAGTTCAATCGGTTATTAAGCACTCATGCATTCATTCATTCTTCATTCAGCACATGTGAATGACCCTTTTGTGCACTACTTATGTCAGGTGCTACAGGGGAGTAACAGATAGGTAAAGATATGGTGTTGCCCTTGAGAAGCTTCAACTAACATGTGAATCTAGAGATTTCTAACCAAGGATGTGCTCTACTTAAAGATCAAATATGAGAGAGAAAGAGAAAAAGAAAGAGAGAGAGGGGAGAGGGAGAGGGAGAATATTATAATAGTTTAAAAAGTCTTGGAGTTCAAAGTCCAGATTCAAATCTTGGGCAATCACTAACTGGTTGTTTGTCCTTTCATTTTTTTCAACCAAAAAATGAGGATAATAACAGCTACATCACAATTACCAGAATTAAATGAGATGACTCATGTGAAAGCTTTGTGTAAACAGTACAGAACTTTGCAAACATTAGTGATAAATTGTTGAAGGTGAATGCACTAGGACTTTAAAGCAGTGTTTGCCAAAGTGTTTGTTGAAACACTAATGCCCAAGAATGGTAACAAGTATTTCTCAAGAAGAGAGTTTTGTGAGTCAAATAAATTTGGGAAATGAAGCATTAAACAAAGTAAAACATGGTTCTTAGGCCTGTAAAATGCTAATGTCTGTTGTGAATCCCAAGGAAAGCAAGTATATACGTGTCTTGTCTCCAAATTAATGCGATCTACTCCTACCTCTACTCCAGCATCTCTGGGGCCTCCAGATTGACAATACTCACTTTGGGAAAGACTGCTGCTCTCCAGGAAGAAAAGTGCTAAATAACCTTCACTTCAATTTACAAGTCATCAGCATCTCAAAAGCTGAGCTATTCATCATCAGATAATCTAGAAATCCATTCAACAACTTCCCAGGTACAGTATTGAGATTTCCACCATGGGGAGCATAAAAGAAAAGGGCCAGGGGTGCCCTTGCCAGGGTTGGAGGGAATTCCAGCATAGAACCAGGGATGCGAGGTGTAGTAGTGGATACAAGTGATATTCCCTTCCAACACACCTGCTGATGGCAAGGCAGTCGCGGATATGAAGCAACAAACGTGAAGAGACTGATTCTCAAAGACTCTATAATTAGACTTTTTGTAAAAACTCAAAAAGTCAAGTAACACCACAATTTCTCCGCTTCTAAGAAAAGAGCGCAGAAACGTCTCCGGCAAGAGACACTGCTCCTTCCTCCCCGATTCAGAAAAGTTCATCAGGCCAAGAGCTTTCCCTCTAGACCTTTCCCTCCGCTTGTCTCCCTTCAACATTCCCCAAGCTCTGCCTGGCTCCATTTTAGACCTTTCCAGAGGGAGCAACTGAAAGGGGCGGCCAGGAGCCAAGACGTCGAGGACGCAGGCGCAGCGCGGCTCAGGTGCGCAGGCGGGCAGCCCCGCCTCACCCCACGCCGCCCCTCCGCTCACCTCCAGGGGAGCCGGAGGGTGCTGAGGAGGGGTGGGGTTAAGCGGGGAGGCGAGCGGAGGGTGGGGGTGGGTGCCCGAAGGGGTAGGGGCGTTGCGGGGGCGGGGTGGACCTGGAGGTGGGGCGGGGCAGCCCTGGGACAGGGGCTGGAAGAGGAGCGGCGGGGGGGAGGGGAGGTGTTACCTGAGATGGAGGGACGGCCCTGGAGGGGGCGTGGCCTTGGGGCGCGGCGGCGTGAGGTGATCTGAGTCAACGTTGTCTCCGGCGGCGAGGGCAGAGCGCCTACTGCCTGGAGCGGGTAGCCGGCTGCGCTTTCCTCAGCTCGGGGTTGGGGCGAGGGGGTGCCCAGAGAGCAGAGCGCGGAGACCTGCGGAGGGCGGCGTGACGCCGGCGGAGAAAGGAGCCGGCGCGGCTCAGGTGCGCTTCTCCGGGCTGGCGGCGCGCGCGGGCCTGGCGAGGGTGGAGAGCGGGAGCGCGTGAGAGCGGCCCCTTCTCGGCGGGGTGCCCCCTCGCCCCCAGCCTCGCGGGGCTGGCTGTGGAGCGACTGTTTTGTATGGCTTTTTGTCTCCTTGTCTTTAACTTTTTAAAAACATGTGGCCATGGTTGGAGGGCCGGGGACTGATCCCGTGTCTCTTCAGCAGCGCCTGCCTCGCGCGGGACTGAGGGAGGTTTAGGCCCCGCGACGGCCCCGATCGCGGTGGCCTGGGGGGCAGTGACTCACCCCGGGGAGCCGGAGTGCGCGGAGGGGCGAGGCCTGGCCCCCGTCCTGCCCGGGTTCGTGGGTCCGCTTAGTGGGACGCGTGACCGGAGCAGGGGAGACCCCAGCCTCGGAAGGGACGGCCGCGCGTCCGACGACCCTTCCCAGGTGGGCTCCCGCCTCGGGGAAGGAGAGAAGCGAACTTCCTTTCCCTGGCGAGCCAGGTCTGATGAGAACCGGTTAGCAAACGGTGTTTATCGGTGATGTTTCTGAAACTTTGTGAAGCGGCGAAATGAAGACTGAGGATTGGGAACGCCAGTGTTAAAATGTCACTTTCCTGTGGTTTTTGCAAACTACGATCTATCCAACAAGTTTTTAGATTCGACTTCTTTTTACTGTTCTTTTTTGTTTGCTGTGGTTTCTTTTAAATATAGAAAGGTACTCTGGGGTATATTGCATACTAGGTGGACGTCCGGGTATAGACAAGACAGATGCCAAGCCAAAAACATTGATTTCTTTAGCATATTTAAAATACTGCATATAAAAGAATTGCTTTTGTAATGAAAATATTATTCTGATTGTCATTTCAGATAGGTATTTAAAAGAGTTGTGTTTTTCCTGAAATAGCCTAGAATATATTGAGAATTAGCCACAACTCAACCGTATTTACCAATGTAATATTTTGATATGTAACCTCATATGGTTAAAAATTGCTTTTTCTGGAAGGAAGTGTTAATGTGGCTTGCCTTTGAGAGCTGGGATTTGAGGAGACTTACTTTTTTATCTCTTTTGTATTTTGTGATTTTGCTAATGAATATGATTACCTTCATAACTGTGGAACAAGCATGAATAGAAAATTTTTTTAACCCTTCAAGAAAAATTTATGTATTGTATCTTATTGGCTTTACTTGAATTGTAATTGTGTATTCACATATAAAACTAGTAAATGGAGAGATTAATTCATGTTGAGAGAAAATGAGATTCTGGTGGGACATCTGACAGAGCTGTCTAGTTGGCAGTTAGATATATTGGTATCAGGTTTTTCTAAAGTCAGACTCAGAGGTAAAGATGTTGGAAGCAATAGTGGATTTGTGAGAATTAATCCTGTAAGGGTGTAAGAAATCATTCAAGTGCATATATAGAGTAAGAAGAGAGGAAGACTGAGGATTAGGAACGCCAGTATTAAGTGATGGGTAGAGACAGTAAGGAGAGCAAGGAGGAATATTGAGGAAAGGAGAAAAACTAAGAGGTGGTGGTGTCAGAGAAGCCAGGGGAGGGGAGTTTTATTAATAATGAGAGAAGTCTCTTTGGGAGTCAAATGAGTCTGAGGGATCCGGAAGATAGGAACTGATTAAGTGCCTATTGGCTTCAGTAGTTAGGAGGAGGTTATTAACCTCAGCAAACATAATTTAAGTAAAATTGTAAAGGTGAATTTGAGGAGTGAATGGAGGATGAAGAAGTAAAGATAGTGTAGAATCCTTATTTTGAGAAACAAAGGTTAAAAAGAGAGGCAACAGGGTGGTAGAGAGGAGTTTATAGTCAAATTGGAAAGAATATAAGGACTATAGAATACCTTTATATTAAAGTGTGTCATCTCCCTAGGTGGGATGATTGCTTGAGCTCAGGAGTTTGAGACCAGCCTGAGCAAGAGCAAGACCCCGTCTCTATAAATTAAAAAAAAAAAAAGTGTCATCTCAAGTGTCAGAGCTTTTTTCCTCTCTTGTGGTTAAGTAGCAGAAGCTGAGAGTAAGTAACTGAGCATATTCATAATAAATACTTTATCACACCCTCTGCCTCCTACCCTTGTTCAAATTATGAACACTGTTTTAGTGGTATTTTGGTGTATTGGATTCAGGTGTTATTAGCGTTTAAGACACAAGTATAAACTGTTGGATTGTATTTCATATGGGTCCCAGTACTTTGATACTTCCAAGTGGCTTTTAAGTTATTTGATCTTTTATGTATGTCTCAATGATTCTTCTAAAGATCTTATGTAGAAATCAGATGTTTGGACTAAATCAGAGTCTGTGAGGTATACATCATCAGTCCCCAATCTTTTTGACACGAGGGACTGTTTTCATGGAAGACAGTTTTTCCATGGACCAGGGGTGAGGGTGTTGGGGGGTGGGTATGGTTTTGGGATGATTCAAGTGCATTACATTTATTGCATACTTTATTATTAATGCATTGTAATATATAATGAAATAATTATACAACTCATCATAGGTTGGGGACCCCTGATATACATAAGTTAGGGCCTTTGCTTCAATTATTATCATGCATTCAAGGGAAAATCCTCCAGATTAAAATTTCTGTATAATGAGTTTCACTTCAGTCTTCATTGAAAGTTTGATTTTTTTTTTGTTTTGGAGTTCAGACAAATGGTTTTATGGGTGTTTTCGTTAGGAATATGAAAAAAAATGGTTACAATGGAAAAGGCCAACAAGCAAGTGTTGATGAGGATGTAGAACAACTGGAAATCTCATATTCTGCTGGTGGAAATATAAATGGGTGTAATCATGGAAAACTTTTTGGCAGTATCTACTAAAGTAAAACATTTGCATTAACTATGGCCAAATATATACTCAACAAAATTCGAGAAAATGCAAACTAATCTAATGTGATAGAAAATGTATCAGTGGGTACTTGGGGATAGGGACAAGAGAAAGGAGGGATGATTCATGTTTATAAATTTCCCAGGCTTTTTAAAACCTAGGAGTAGAGTTGTGGATCTTCAGTTTTGCTAGGTAATACTGAATTATTTTATAAAGTGGCTATACCAGTTTATACAAGCAGTGTGTAAGTGTTACCTTTGTTCCCTTTCTCAACACTATTTAAGACATTTGTACATTTGTAATTACTTGAATTTTTTATTTTTGAGAATCTGGTGGTTGAGAAATGGTATCCCACTGGGGTTTTAATTTACATTTCCTTAATTACTGATAATGTTGAACCTCTCACAGTTACTCTTCTGTGGATGTCTCCTTATGTCTTTTGCCTATTTTGTATTTTTTTTTTTTTTTGTCTTTCCAAAATTGATTTCAGAAGTTCTTTATATATTCTGGATACTCATCCCTTGTCAATTATGCATGTTGCACATTTCTTTTTCTCAAAGTGAGCAGCTTGTTTTTTTCTTTTTTATGGTGTCTTTTGACAAAAACATTTTATAGTTTAATGTAGTTGACTCCATCAACCTTTTTCTTTCATGGTCTGATATTTTCTGCTAGAAGCAGGGGAATATATGAGAAATCTCTGTACCTTCTCAATTTTGCTGTCATTCTAGGATGACTCTAAAAAAGCCTATTAAAAAAGTTGCCTTTCATATTTGTCTTTTAAAAATTTTTTCATTTATTTACTTTTTTCCAATGCAGAAAGCTAAGAAACCTTTCATATTTGTTTTCTTAATCCATGTAAAGTTGATTTTTGTGTGTTGTGAAGTGGGGGTCTAGTTTGGTTTTTTTTTCCATATGAGTAATCAGTTTTCCCCAGCATAATTTACTGAATATTCTGTTTTTCATTCTAGTAATCTACAGATTTCATATATCAAGTTTCCCTATATGTGTGGTTATGTTTCTAGGCTATTCTTTGTAAAACAGACATCTGTCTGTGTATCCTTACTGCAGTCTTATTTACTTTGGCTGTTTAAAGAACCTTGATACCTGAGAGAACAAGTCATCCACTCATGCTTCTTTTCAAACTAAACTCCTCTTCAAATTAATGTTTGTTTTTTTTCTTTTTTCCAAGTAAACTTTTAATTGGAGGGTAATGTGTTATTTAATTCTTAAATATCTACTGTAATCACCCGAGGTCATAAGTAATACTGAAGCTACTCTAATGTAGACTCTATCAGACTGCAAATCCAATCCTAACTCACTAGAATTAATTTTAACTTGTATAAATATAGGCTTTTCATTGTGGGCAATATAGTAAGTTGAGGTATTTGGAGTAACTTTATACTGAAAACAGCTAAGAATAATCTATTTAAAAAACAATTTAAAAAGATAGGAATTAACTTGCCATAATTGAAGAGAAAGCCGAATATATAAGAGACTAAAGGAGCCTTTAAAGTGTGAGTTGCTGCTCTGAGGGTATTTGCTAAACTGGGGAAACTTGATGGATTTGAAAAGGAGTTTGGTGGATTTGCAGGGCACCAGGGATAGTTGGAAGTCAGCCCAGGGTTCATTCTAGGTAAGTTAAGAAGACTTTCTGGCCCCAATTCTGCCTTCTCAAAGTTTATATCACTTTGGTGGTCTAAAAAATTTTCAAGATGTGAATTTTTAAAAATCTTTTTCTTTTGAGATGTTCAGATACCATAAAATTCACCACTTTATGCAATTTGGTGGTCACCTGCTAAAAGAAACTTTGTACTCATTAGTAGTCACTCTCCATTTCACTCTTCCTTTTTAGCCCCTGGCAACCACTAATATACTTTCTGTTTCTATGGATTTGCCTATTCTGGACATATTATATAAGTGAAATCATATAATATGTGGCCTTTGGTGTCCTGCTTCTTTCTTAGCATAATGTTTTTAAGGTTTATCCATCTTGTAGCATGAATCAGTACTTTGTTCCTTTTATGGTTGAATAATATTCCATTGTATGGATATATACCACATTTTGTTTTTTCACTCATCAGTTGATGGACATTTGGGTTGTTTCTATTTCTTGACTATTATGAATAATGCTGCTATGAATATTGTGTAAAATTTTTTGTGTTGAAGATATGTTTTCTATTCTCATAGGTATATTTACCTAAGGAATGGAATTCCTGGATCATATGATAACTCCCTGTGAAGTTTTTGAGGAATTGCCAAAGTATTTTCCAAAGTAGTTGCACCATTTTATATTTCTGTCAGCAACATATGAGGGTTCCAATTTCTCCACATTCTCATCAACACTTATTTTTTGTCTGTCTTTTTGATTAGTGTGTGTGAAGTAGTATCTCATTGTGGTTTTTATTTTTTTATTTTAGCATATTATGGGGGTACAAGTGTTAAGGTTACTTATATTGCCCATGCCCCCCTCCCCCCCCATTGTGGTTTGATTAGCATTTTACTAATAATGATATTGAACACTTCTTAATGTGTTTATTGGCCATGTGTATATCTTGTTTGGAGAAATATCTATTTAAATCCTTTGCCCGCTTTTAAAATTGGGTTATTTGTCAAGGCATGAATTTAAAATGATCTAGTAAACAAATGCAAATATTCTCTGGAATGTACTTTCATTTTTTGGCTTAAAAAAAGTCCTACCAGTAAAGTTTCATGGTCAATGAATAATTTGTTGTCAAAGGTAACCAAATACACAAGGTAATAAGACATCCTGAGCAAAAATCAGCAAAAATAATAGATTATTAGAAATAAACCTACAAAAGCTTGAATTACCAGCCATAGATTATTAAAATAACTTTACAGGTCTATATTTAAGTAAATAAAAGACAAATTTGAAGATATATGCAGAGATTAGGAGTCTTAAAAAGTGACAGAGTTGGTTGAAAAAGGAACTAAATGTAATTTATTTTATCTGTTTAGAGACAGGGTCTCACTCTGTCTTGCAGGCTAGAGTGTGTGGCATGATCATAACTCACTACTAACATAGTTCAAAGGCACAGAGGTAAAAGAGAAATGGTGTATTTCTAGAACTGCAGGTGGTTATATTTTGAAGTTTAGTATTTGTAGAAGGAGATAGTGGAAGATGAGCAAAGAGAGGGGGTCATATATTTAGGGAAATAAATTTTATCCTGAAAGGATTAGATTTTATCCTGAAAGGATTAGATTTTATCCTGATAGGAAGCCATGGAATTACTTAAAGCCAGGTAATGGACATTGGCAGCATAGTTGGGGGATAAAAAGAGTTTGAAAAGGCAAACCTATTAGCTGGCTCTTTGTAATTTGGGCATATGATCACACCTGAATCAAGGTAGTCAAATTGAGGGTGTAAAGGAAGCTGTAGAAATTACAAGTATTAAGGAGCTCCGCTCAAGGGAATTCTAGTCCTTGCCTATTCTTCCTGTTGCACAGTACCTTGCAAAATAATGCAAAGTGGGAAAAACTTCAAGGCCTTTGCACTTTCTGGAATACTCTGCCCTCACAAACTTCACTAGCGGATCCTTTCTTGTCATTTAACTTCCAGCTGGATTGTTTCCTCCTCAGAGAAGCCTCTTCTGATTATAGAAAGTTAACATTAGTTCCTCTTGAATCCTGGTTAATTTTTTTCATCAGAGTGAATGTCTCATATGTTAGTTTAGTTTTGTTTATCCCCCTCTATGTTGTAAGCTCTTCGAAAGTGGAGCTTTTGTCTATCTTGTTCACTGATGTATCCTCAGTGCCTAGCAAATTGCCTAGTGTATATTAGATGCTCAGTAAATGCTTATAAATAAGTGAATGGATAAATTGGGTGTGTTGATTATGGGAGCTGAAAGACTCAAGGCTGACATCCATATTTCTGGTTTGGTTTGTTAGCTGGATGGTGGTACTATAGTAGGAAATACCAGAAGAATAGCAGGTTTGTAAGGGAAGGTGGTAATAATGTACTGTCCTTCATTTGTAAGAATGCCCCAGGCAGGGCTGTGCCTAGGCTGTGTCAGGCCACTAGAGGCAAATAAACCCTTTGGGAACCTCAGACATGGGGGGATTATTTTTTTCTTTCTTTTTTTTTTTTTTTTAGATGGAGTCTCACTCTGTGGCCCAGGCCCAGGTGCAGTGGCATGATCATAGCTTGCTGTGGCCTCGAACTCCTGCGATCAGGCGATTCTCCCACCTCAGCCTCCCACAGTGCTGGGATTACTAGTGTGAACCACTGTGCCCATCCAGTATTAAAAGTATTTTAACAGGCTGGTCACGGTGACTCACGTCTGTAATCCTAGCACTTTGGGAGGCCAAGGCACGAGAATCGCTTGAGGCCAGGCGTTCAAAACCAGCCTGAGCAAGAGGAGACCCTGTCTCTACAAAAAATAGAAAAATTAGCCTTGCAGGGTGGTGTGTGCCTTTAGTCCCAGCTACTTGGGGGGCTGAAGCAGGAGGATTGCTCCAGCCCAGGAGTTTGAGGTGCAGTGAACTATGATGATACCACTGCACTCTAGCCCGGGATACAGAATGAGACCCTATCTCCCCCTAAAAACGTATTTTAACAACCTGTCTAGTGTGGGCACTGACCAATCAGAATGGACACTAGCCATAGTTTTGGAGCTGGGTCATGGAGGCCCTGCTTTCTCAGACATTAACTCAGAGGATAGCTAGGGAGGAGTTAGAGTGCCTAGGGTGGCTTATAGCTTTTACCTGCTGATATGGAAATATTTAAATATTTTCATAGTCTGTTTCCGTACTGGAATGTTCTGGCTGAATGTCCTCATACCATTCCTGGGATTGGATAGAGTGTCTCATGTGAATCAGATAGGTTGCAAGTAGGATCTAATGACAATAATTATAATCATGGTGATAGCAGCAACCATTTATTGATCTCCTATAATGGGCCTGGCACTAGTTTAGTGCTTTATGTGCATTACCTTGGTCGATCATCATAATAGCCCTAAGAAGTGTTTTTTTAGTTGGTGACAAAATTCAGGGTTAGAGATGTTAAGTAACATGCCTAAGGTTATTTAGCTAATATGTAAAAGTTATAGGATTAGAACCCAAGCAGTGTACTTTTATATTTGCTTCCCCTTATTGCTAAAATAAATAAATAAATTAAAGCGAGTAAGTGGTATTCAATAGAGATAGCCAGCACATGGTTTGTTAACCTGACTGGTCCTGCCCTTCTGCCCATACCATACCTAAAGCAATGTGGTATATTAGAAAAAGCTGTGAAACTTAGGTTTTAGTTCTAAATCTAACAATAGTTGTCTTACTATTTTATATATGTAAAATGAAAGAATTTGACAAAATGATCTCTAAGTCCTCCTTCTCTGTTAAGGTTTTTGAGGCTTCTTTTTCTGTTAATGTTCTATAACTCTGTGTTATTTTGTTTCAGCTTTATTGAGATATAATCGATATATAATAAATTACATATACTTGAAGTGTATAATTCGATAAGTTTTCGTATTTGTATGTGCCCATGAAACCATCACCATAATCAATATAGTGAATATATCACCCTCAAAAGTTTCCTCCTGCTCCTCTGTATCTCTCCTTTCTGCCTATCTCTGCCCTCTGTCTCTCTACCTCTCACTGTCTGCAGGCAACCTCTTGTTGGCTTTTTTTTTTTTTTTTTTTGAGATGGAGTCTCCCTTTGTTGCCTGGGCTAGATTGCTGTGATGTCAGCCTACCTCACAGCAACCTCAAACTCCTGGGCTCAAGCGATCCTCCTGCCTCAGCCTCCCGGGTAGCTGGGACTACAAGCATGTGCCACCATGCCTGGCTAATTTTTTCTATATATTTTTAGTTCCGCTAATTTCTTTCTATTTATAGTAGAGACGGGATCTCGCTCTTGCTCATGCTGGTCTCAAACTCCTGACCTTGAGTGATCCTCCCGCCTCAGCCTCCCAGAGTACTAGGATTACATACAATCTGATTGGCTTTTTATTACTGATTAATTTCCATTTTCTATAATTTTATGTGAGTTGAATCATATAGTGGAATTCAGCTATAAATCATTATCAATAAGATAGCCAGAAAAGCTAAATTAAAGAAAAATAAAATAATAAGGCAGATGGAGAACTGAAATATGGCTTTGTTATTAACCAAGCTAATACAGGAGAATATGGCATATATCTGTATGGCATGTACTCTTTTTGTCGGTGTTCTTTCACTATGTGTAATTATTTTGAGAGTCATCCAGGTTGTTGCATGTATAAATAGTTTACTTTATTGCTGATTAGTATTCCATTGCATGGATATATTATAATTTGTTTATCTAAAAAGATTAAATAGATGAATATTTGATGGTTTCCAGTTTTTGGCTATTTCAAATAGAGCTGCTGTAAACACTAGTGTACAAGTCTTTGTATAGACATATGATTGCTTTTGACTTGAGTAAATACATGGGAATGGAATGTTTGGATCATATGGTAGATATATGTTTAACTTAAACTGTCAAACTGTTTTCTAGAGTGGTTGTACCATTTTAAATTCTCACCTGTAGCACATGAGAATACTACTTCTTCCACATACACATAAATACTTGGAATGGTCAATCTTTGTAATTTTATCATTTCTAATAGGTGTGTAATGTTATCTTATAGTTTTAATTTGTATTTCTCTAATATTTAATGGTGTTGAGCATGCTTTTTTATTGTTGTTGTTGTCGTTTTTTGAGACAGAGTCTCTCTCTGTTGCTTGGACTAGAGTGCCATGGCATCAGCCTAGCGCACAGCAACCTCACACTCCTGGGCTCAAGCGATTCTTCTGCCTCAGCCTCCCGGGTAGCTGGGACTACAGGCATGCGACACCATGCCCGGCTAAGTTTTTTCTATATATTTTAGTTGGCCAACTAATTTCTTTCTATTTTTTTTAGTAGAGATGGGGTCTCAGTCTTGCTCAGGCTGGTTTTGAACTCCTGACCTCGAGTGATCCAGCCGCC
The DNA here is from genome assembly GCA_008750895.1 of Mirza zaza. Taxonomy (NCBI): domain Eukaryota; kingdom Metazoa; phylum Chordata; class Mammalia; order Primates; family Cheirogaleidae; genus Mirza; species Mirza zaza. The sequence continues at coordinate 14,427 of VSMD01129499.1, forward strand.
TCGGCCTCCCAGAGTGCTAGGATTACAGGCATGAGCCACCATGCCCAGCCTGTTGAGCATGTTATTATGTGCTTTTTGATCATTTCTGTATTTTCTTTGGAGAAGTAGACACTTCTGCTTCAGATCCTTTGCCTACTTTTTAATTGGGTTATTTTTCTTTTTATTATTGAGTTGTAACAGTTAGGTATAAGCCCCTTATTGGATTTATGATTTGCAAATATTGTCTCCGAGTTTCTGAATGGTCTTTTCACTTTCTTAATGGTGTTTTTGAAGCACAAAGTTTTTAATCTTGATTAAGTCTTACATCAAATTTTTCTTTTATCATTTGTGCTTTTGGTGTTATGTCTAAGAAATCATCCCCTGACCTAAGTTTACAAAGATTCATTTCTATGTTTTCTTCTACGAGTTTTGAAGTTTTAGCTGTTATATATAAGTCTGTGATCAATTTTAAGTTAGTTTTTGTGTATGGTGTGAGGTAGGGACCCAATCTGGTGGGGGGCATGTGGTGTCCGAGTACCATTTGTTGAAAAAACTGTTCCTTTCCCTTTAAAAGTTCTTGACACCTTTGTTTAAAAATCAATTGACCATAAGTGTAAAGGTTTATTTCTGGACTCTCAATTTTATTCCATTGATCTATATATCTTTCCTTATGCTCATACTACACTGTCTTGATTACTATAGCTTTGTAGTAAATTTTGAAGTTAGTCTTCCAATTTCATTCTTTTTAAAAAAATTGTTTTGGCTTTTCTGCATTCTTTGCATTTCCATATGAATTTTAAGATCAGCTTGTCAATTTCTGTAAAGAAGCTGGAAGGGATTTTGGTAGGGATTGTGTTGAATCTGTAGACCAAGTCAGGGAGTCTTGCCAACTTAACAATATTGATAACATTAGCATGTTAACAGTATTACATCTTCTAATCCATGAATATAGAATGTCCTTACATTTATTGAAGTCTTCTTTAATCTCTTTCAGTAATGTTTTGTAGTTTTCAGTGTACAAGTCTTATACTTCTTTTGTCAAAGTATTCATAAGTATTTTAGTTTTTTTAAAAAAAGAGTTATTATGAATGGAATTGTGTTCTTAATTGCATTTTTGAACCACATTTTTGGGCTAGCATTTCATTGTGTATAGAAATACAGTTGATTTTTGTATATTGCTCTTATATCCTGCAACCTTAGTAAACTTGTGCATTACTTCTAGTAGCTTGTTAGTGGATTTCTTAGGCTCTTTGTATTTACAAGATCATGTTGTCTGTGAATAAAGAAAGTTTTACTTCTTCATTTTCTTCCCCTTCTGGTAACCCTATGACCCTCACATTAGGTTTCTTCACATAATCCCACATCTCTTGTAGGCTTTGCTCTTTTCTCTTGTTTTTCTGCTCTATCTCTGTGACTGATTTATTTAATTGGAAGGTGTTATCTTCAATCTCTGAGATTCTTTCTTCTGTTTGATCTACCCTGTTCTTGAGACCGTCCACTGTGTTTTGTAGTTCCCTGAATTGATTCTTCATTTCCAGGAGTTCAGTTAGACTTTTCTTCATTGTTTCAATTTCTTTAGTGAATTTTTCTTCCAGGTCCTGGAATCTTTTTGCGTTTTCTTTGTGTTGGTTATCCAGTTGTTCTTGCAAGTTGTTGAATTTTCTTATGATCCACGTTCGAAATTCCTCTTCTGTCATTTTAGTGGTCTGATTTTGGTTCGTGTCCATTTCTAAGGGGCTGGTGCTCCTCTTTGGGGGTGTGCTTTCCATTTGATTCTTCATATTTTTAGAGTTCCTTCGCTGATTTCTTCCCATCTGGATCAGTTGTTGCTTCTTGCCTTTAGCTTTTTGTTTGGATTATGACACACCCTGTTTACTTCCTCATTTTCAATATGAATGCCTTTTATATCTTCTTCTTGCCTAATTACCCTGGCTAGAACTTCCAGTACAGTGTTGAATAAAGGTGGAGAGAGTTGACATCTTTGTGTTTTCCCTGGACTTACAGGGAAAGCATTCAGTCTTTCAGCAGTTACTATGATGTTAGCTGTAGATTTTTCATAGATGTTCTTGTTATATTGAAAAGATTCTCTTCTATTCTTAGGTGCTCAGCACTTCTATCATGAATGAGTATTAGATTTTGTCAAAAATATTTTTTGCATCTGTTGAGATGATCATGTGGTTTTTGTCTTTTATTCTATTAATATAAACTATTACATGAATTGATTTTCAGATGTTAAATTAATCTGGGATAAATCTTGCTTGATTATGATGTGTAACTCTTCTTATATGTTGCTGGATTTGGTTTGTTAGTTTCTTGTTGAGGATTTTTGTGTCTATGTTCTTGGGGGGTATCCATCCTTTTACTTGCTAAAAAAAAAATAAAGCAAGTAAGTGGTATTTAATAGAGATAGCCAGCACATGGTTTGTTAACCTGACTGGTCCTGCCCTTCTACCCATACTCTACCTAAAGCAATGTGGTATATGAGAAAAAGTTGATAACAAATTTTGTTGGTGATGGAAACAGGTATTCTCATACATTGCTATTGGTAATGTGAAATGGTGTAGATTCAGAGAGAAATTTGACAGTAAGTACCCAGTTGTCCTATTCCTCGGAATCTATCTTACAGATAGGTACTGAGAAATATGTGTGTATAAAGCTACTGTAACACTATTTCTAATAGCAAAAGACGAAACAATTCAAATCCTGATTTTAACAAAACTATAAAAAAAACCTTGAGACCATAGGGGAAATTGAACACTGATCAAGTAGTTGAAAATGTGTATAGTGATAATGTTATTATGGTTATGTTAAAAAGAGCACCTTTTAGAAATATTTGATATGTTATAATACATTACTGATACTATTTAACGCTTGAAGTGATCCATCTTCAACCAGCGAGAGCCCCTTGAAGTTAACTTCTCAGTCCTTCTGCCCCATCCTTTAGAGATTGTTACTTAACTATTTATGGATGAAATTATATGATTAGAGTTTATTTCAAAATAATTCAAAGGACAGGGTAAGTGGGGAGGTCGAGGTGAAATAAGATTTGCCATGAGTTGATAATTATTTAATCTGGGTGATTGGGATTTTGGTATACTATTGTATCTTCTTTTGTATGTGTTTAAAATTTCCTGTAAAAAATGTATGGATTTTAAAGTAGGCATAAATGAAGAGAGTGCATTTGGAACAAAAGCACTGAGACCAAGGAAGGTGGGAAATTCTTAAACAATTTTATGTTTCTGGTAAATATAAAACAGACTTCCCTCATTTGTACTGTATTAGGGTAATTCTAAGGATTAACCCTTTGCACTCGCTTTTTTTTTCTCGATTCCTTTATTCTACTTGGGATTTAATTTTTTAAATACGCCAAATTTTACAAAGCGCAGCAGTTGAATAAAAAGTGGAGTTTCTTTTCATCCAAACTTATTTACTTGGATTTTTTTATATTTCAAATGATTGATACATTCAAAGAGTAATTTTAATCTCTATAATTTTTGTTAACCGTGTCGAGTCACACTCGACATCCAAGTGCAAAGGATTAAAATAACTCATAAAGCATGCAGTTATTTGTTTTTTGGTGCCCATTTATGGGGCCTTTGGATTTCCAAAATAATTGATATGGAGGAAGTGAAATTTTTCTCACACTTTTTATGAGTGCCATCTTCCTTGAGATTTTGCTTGGGCATAGACTTAGGTGTATAAGGTAAAAGAGAAAATTGATTGTGGGATTTTTGTTTTTTTCAGATTTAACATTGGGATTGTTCATTTAGTAATTTTTAAGCATGTTATTTCAATAACTTATAAGGATAGCCTAGGTTATATAGAATTGTATATTGGAATAAAAATCTATCTTCCTCTTAAATATTTTTGCTTCAGAACTCTTTTTTTTTTTTTTAATTTTTTATACCCTCTTTTTTTATTTTATTTTATTTTTTTTTTTTTATTTTTTTTTATTTCAGCATATTATGGGGGTACAAATTTTAAGGTTTCAATAAATGCCCTTTCCCCCCTCCCCCCCAAGTCTGAGCTTCCAGCATGACCATCCCCCAGATGGTGCACATCTCACCCATTATGTATGTATATACCCGCCCTCCTCCCCCCTCCCCCCTGCCCAATACCCTATTACTGTAGTACC
>VSMD01129500.1:0-15457 GCA_008750895.1 Mirza zaza
TTTAAGCCAGTCTACTACTTTTCTTCGAAGTATTTGTACTTTTAGGGTGATAATAGAAAGATTCTGGAAATCATATCCTTTCCTTGGCCATATAGTCTGTCTTGTGTAAAGAAAGTTCTGCACCTGTGAGTTTGCAAATGAAAAATAATAAGATAAAGAGTAAACCAAGACAAAGGCACAGTGACACAACTGAGTTCCCTCCAACAAATTCAGTTCGTCTTTTACTCAGTATTTATCAGGACTAAGGATTTATGACAAAGTAATGTAACAAGTAGACAATCATGACCTTGTGTAAAAAAGATGTAAAAAAGACCAGGTAAAAAAGATTTACGTTTATCAAAAATACTATACTGCTTACTGTGTTGTAGTGCCACATTCTAGAGCAAGGGCTGGTAAACTATGGCTGCAGGACAAATCCAGCCAGTTGACCTGTGTTTGTAGATAAAGTTTTATTAGAACACAGCCATGCCCATACAGTTACGTGTCATCTGTGGTTGCTTTCACACTACGTCAGCAGAGTTGAGTAGTTGTGACAGAAACTATATGGTCTGCAAATCCTCTAGTATCTATTATTTGGCCTTTTACAAAAAATGTGTGCTGATCCCTGTAGAACTTAGATAATATGGATATGGCCTACAACAGCATAGGTAAATCACCTTCTTTTATGAAGCTTATATTTTAATGAAGGGGGGAGAAGATAATAAACATAATAATTCTATCTGGAAGTGTCATGAAGAAATAATATGACAGAACATGACTTGGGGGGAACACTTTAAATAGGATGGTCAGGAAAGGCCTCCCTAAGAAGATAAGATCTAAGCTGAGAGCCCAGTGATGAAAACAGGCAGGGCATGGAGCTGTGAGGAGATCTTAGGGGGAATCCTTCCAGGAAGAGAAAACAGCTCTCGTAGATAGAGATCCATGTGTTTGCTGACCCCATGGCCATCAGCCCCTGCTCTGAGGCCCTACTTTTGAGGATCCCAGCCCTAAGGAACCTGGTCCTGGCAGGACATTCTTACATGGTGTCTACTGGTCAGCTGCAGCCATACCAGTTCAAAAAACCCCAGTTGCACCATTACTTTGTACTCTTATAGTCATTGGACTTTATCTTTCAACTTTTTGTTGTGCTCGTTTAACTGTTCTTCTTGGCACATTCATTCACATTATCATTTTGTCTTTTATATATGCTATTTTACTTAAACTATATTTATTAATTTCCTTTTAATATATTTTTTAAAAATGTATTTATGGCAAGTAGCATGGGCATAAAGCGGAATAGCCTATTTCACAAGGAAAGTGAGGTGCCATAATCCCTTGGCATGACCTGTAGTAGCCTTTCCAACCCATACCATAGAGTGGCTGTCCTTTCTCAAGTGTACCCTTCAAGATTAATCCCAGGCAGTAGCCTTCCAGCCTATCTTTCCTGCACAAGAGTTGAAGCCTAGGAATCAACTGAGGAAGGAGAGAAAGTGCTGGTAAAATCCAACCATTCAGGTCTCAAGGAGGGCACATTGCATGAACTCCCCCTTCCCATTCGCCATTGTAAGTGTGATTGTGTGATTGTGTGAGGATGTGTGCGTTGGGAGGGGGGTAGAGTGAAGCCGCGCATTCTCCCCTGCAAGAAGTACTCGTGCCTGGAATGAAAGTAGTGTAAACAAGAGACTACACTAGTGCCTTATAATTAATCATTTTGAAGTTTATGATTTTCTGGCCTATGGTTAAAGTTGGTCAGAAATAGCTGATCTGTAACTATAATGTTTATAACTTTACTGAATATTTTCCTAAATTATTGAAGATGTTGATGTGAATGAACGTAGAAGGTGGTAAAATTTACATAGATTCATAAAATTGAATAGACTCCTACCCTAACTCTTTGCTGTATCTTAGACTGATTTGCACTGCATTTTCTTTCTATTGTCATCAAGAATAAAAGGCATTCCATATTAGAACCATATAGCCAAAAATACACTCAAAATTTTGTCGACTCTACCTAAATGAAATTTAAAGGAACATAAAAGTTTGGAAGACATCAGGCTAATAAAAAATAGCTAGAAGATATAGTCTTACTAAAAAATAACTAGTATATTATTATGTTTGTTCTAATTGGTATTCAATGAGAATACAAAATAAGAAGTCTCCATGTTTAACATTTTATTTTTCTAGGAAATTGGCAAATTAACCTTATAGAGAAAGTAGAGATGAGGAACCTAAATGAAGTTCAAGAGTACAGGTTTCAATCATGTGCATTATGACAACCTAAGCAACTTCTCCAACATCTGGGAAACAGACTAACGGGATCCTGTAATTAGTCCAGAAGTCACCTCAGGCAGCCTCAGCTTATAACTTCATGACTCTTTTAGCTCAGATGTGATATTTGCAGGTAACTATCAGATATCGAATAGAATCTCAAAGCCATGGTAGGTGATTTACAACAGGAGCTCATTTAATCCTCACCACAGTCCTGTGACTAAGCTCCATTGTAAAGATGAGGAACCTGAGGCTCAGAGAGGTTAAGTAATGTACACAGGGTCACATAGTTAGGCAATTGGAAAGGGGAGCCAGGATTCAATCTGAAGCCTGTTGGATTCTTTCCACAACACCATGCTGTTTCAAATAATCCCATCTTTTAAGAATCCTTATAAACTTGGCAGAGAAACTCACTTTCTGCAGGCCATTTATTCACTTGAGGGTCAACTGCTTATATGACATGGGTTCACAGTGAGTCCAGGAGAGTGTCACAGCATTGGTAGAAGGGTAGGGTTGAAGCAAAAGGATGGTTCTGTCTAAATGGCTTAAAGAAAATCTTCTAGGATCTGTAGATTAATTTTACAGTTACAGTGAAAGGGGAATTCTTCTGCAGTGTCTGCTGAAGGATCCAAAACGTAAGCTCATGTCACTGGTCCTCCTTCAGCTATTAGTATTAAAGTCTAAAAGAGCAGATGAAGAGTGAACCTTCCAACAATTTTATTTTTTTCTTAATTATGGAAATTCCAAACATATACAAGGGTAGACAGAATAATAATGAACCCCAACACATCCATCATCCATCTTCAGAATTATCTACTCATGAGCAACCTTGTTTTATCTATTTCCCTGCGTCCTACTTTCCCTCATTCTGGTATTTTGAAGCAAACCCCAGATAATAATAGTTTATCTGTAAATATTTTAGTATGTATATTTAAAGACAATTTTTTTAAAAAACCATAATCACAATACCGTTATAATACCTTAAAAATCAACTATAATGAGTGTACAACTTTCTAATTATATTTATGTCTCATTTAATCTTGATATCTGTTCATCTCTTTTTGTTTTCTTGCAATTTATTTATTTGTACTGTAGACTTTTCAACAGTCTGGATTTTCATGATGCACTTGTCAAACTGCATCCTATAGTGCAGTTTGACAAGTGGTTCTTACCTCTGTAGTTTTGTAAATTGGTAACTATAACTGGTTCTAAAGGCTCTATCAGATTCAGGTTAGGATTTTTTTTTTCTTTCTTTTTTTTCTGTTTAGAGCCCTGGAAACCCTGTGGAGCAGGTTAGGATTTTTTTGACAAGAATACTTTATAGGTGTATGGTATGTTTTCTATCAGGAAGCATCTAATACCTAATGGTCCACTCTTTTTATGATGTTTAGGCAACAGTTGATGCTTAAATATCACTGATTCATTAGGGCCTGAAAAATTATGATAGTCTAGCTCCACATTCCTTTTTCATTTATTAGCTAGAATACTTTAAGGAGAAACTTCTCCTAATATACTTTTTGGTTACCTAAGGGATACAGTTCATGTAGGAAAGATAGGATAAATGCCAGTTATAAAATGAACAGATGGTTTATTAACAATGTAAAAATATGGAGAGCAAGTTCAAAATTTAGCTACGAGGATAGATTAAGAATAAATAGCATTTGGTGGCTGGGTGCAGTGGCTCATGCCTATAATCCCAGCACTTCGGGAGGCCAAGGCAAGAGGATTGCTTGAGGTCTGGATTCAAGACCAGCCTAAGCAAGAGCGAAACCCCATCTCTCCTAATAGAAAAAATTAGCTGGGCCTGGTAGTGTGTGCCTGTAGTCCCAGCTACTCGGGAGGCTGAGGAAGGAGGATCACTTGAGCCTAGAAGTTTGAGGTTGCTCTGAGCTAGGCTGACACCATGGTACTCTAGCCTGGACAACAGAGCAAAAAAAAAAAAAGAATAAATAGCATTTGAAAATACCCATGCTAGCTGCCAAAATCAATAATGCCACGTTAACTGTTGTTGCCCAACTTGTTTTTTACATCTTTCATGTTCCATTTGAAAATAGAGTGACTCTTTCAAAGGACAGGAAAAAAATCAACAGAAAGCTTTAACATGATTGATCCTTTTCAAGAGGATAGGCCACAGTTCAGGAGAATCAGTCATGAATTGTTTTAGTAAAATCTTATTTGGTGACCTCATTAAACTAGTTGGTTGGAAAAGTACATATGACGGTAATCTTGGGACAAAATATTTTCTGTCACTAATCTAGAAGTAGCTCTGTCAAAGGTAAATTTACAATTAATTTAATTCTATCACTACTTCAGCTTAGTTCAGTATTTAACTTGAAATGTTAATTCCAAATGGCTTCATATTTCTATTGCATAGTAGATATTTGGTAAATATTTGAGACAGATCGACCCTTTTATTTACCCCAGGCCACCTACGGTGTCTGTGACATTATAAAGAGAATTTCATTAGATTCAAAGGTCTTTGAAAAGTGTATTATTTTTATTAGTTAATGGAAATGGAGTTCCTGAATAAATGCTAATTTAATAATCTCATTTATATAAACAATTGTGACAGAAATGTGGTCATTACTCTTTTCAGGCCTGTGCCATGCCAGCACTAAGATGTTTGCAAAATCTCTGTACACACAGTTCCAGCTATCACAGAGATAAGACACATATGCAAAAAACACTTGAATAGTACAAAAATTAAAATGATAATCACATTTATTAAGTACGATAGCTGCTTTAGAATTTGTGTTTTGTAGGTTCTAGCATTTTCTCCATGTTTCTAACGGGGTAGGGACATGGTACTAGTAACAGTGAAGAAACTTCCGCCTGACTAGTGCTCATAGGGCCTGTTGAATTCCAATAATAGCTACAATTCAATGAGCTGGGAATTCTCTTCTAGGAAGCTTACATATGTTAGAGCCTGAGAAAAGGTTAGCTAGCAAGTATGGGACCAACTACATTATTTCTTATTACCAATGAAAGCAAGATTTAGCTCATTTGGATTTTTCTCTATTTTTTGTCCTTAAAAGTTATGGTCCCTAACCCCTGGGCCATGGACCAGTAGTGACCTGTTAAGAACTGGACTGCACAGCAGGAGGTGAGAGGCAGGCAAGCCAGCAAAGCTTCATCTGTATTTACAGCCACTCCCCGTCACTCGCATCACTGCATAAACTCTGCCTCCTATCAGATCAATGGAGATCACCGTTGCCATTAGATTCTCATAGGAGCCCTAACCCTGCTGTAAACTGCATGGGAGGGATCTAGGTTGTGCGCTCCTTATGAGACTCTCATGCCTAATGATCTGTGACCTGAGGTGGTGATGCTAGTGCTGGGAACAGCTGCAAACACAGATTATCATTAATAGAGAGGTTTGACTGCATAACAAATATGATGCGCTTGAATCATCCTGAAACCATCCCCTTCTCGCTCAGGCCCATGGAAAAGTTATCTTCCATGAAACTAGTTCCTGGTTTCAAAAAGGTTGGGGAACACTGCTTAAAAGGACACATACTCTGATGCATATGTACCTAATCCTAATCATTCTCCTTATAGTGAAATTGAATGAAGCTTGCTGACACTTCCTGTTGAATTTGTGCCCACCTGCTCTTTTGCCTCACATGAATGTCTGCACCTTTAAAAGGCACTGCCACCAACAGCTAGAAGTCTTGGTACAGCAATTTATAGTTCAACATTTCTAGTGAACTGAAGTCACTAAATTCCTAAACTTTGATTCATAGAAGTCATTAAGGACCCCACATCTGGAGGATGGCCTCTTTCACTATGCAACTTTGGACTCACCCTGCTCCCCCAACTCTCATTCCACCTCCAGACTCTCTAAAAACTATTGCGTAGCTTTTGACCTTGCTAAATGAACTTCTGCTGCTGACTATGTATAATTTTATCATTCAGACTAAGCTATATGCAGTAACCAGATTATCTTTTGGAACTTTAGCATGCTGTTTTGTAACAGTACTCAGAGCATACTCATAACTGCAGAAGTCTGACTACCTTTTGAATTCCTTAAACAAACAATTTAAAACAAACTGATGGCTGGGGGCGGTGGCTCAAGCCTGTAATCCTAGCTCTCTGGGAGGCCGAGGTGGGCAGATCCTTTGAGCTCAGGAGTTCGAGACCAGCCTGAGCAAGAGCGAGACCCCATCTCTACTATAAATAGAAAGAAATTAATTGGCCAACTAATATATATAGAAAAAATTCGCCGGGCATGGTGGCACATGCCTGTAGTCCCAGCTACTTGGGAGGCTGAGGCAGCAGGATTGCTTGAGCCCAGGAGTTTGAGGTTGCTGTGAGCTAGGCTGATGCCACGGCACTCACTCTAGCCTGGGCAACAAAGTGAGACTCTGTCTCAAAAAAAAAAAATTGTTTTGGGTATTCCAGGTCCTTTGGTTTCCCATATAAATTTTAGACTCAGCTTGTCAATATTTCATAAAAAAAAAAGTCTTAGAGAAAGTGTGACTGAGATTGTGTTCAATCTGTACATCAATTGGGAAGAATTGACAGCTTAATAATATTGAGTTTTTCAATATACATACTGGTATATCTTTCCATTGGTTTAGATCTTTGACTTTTTTCATCACTGTTTTATAATTTTAAGCATCTCTTGCATATATTGTGTTAGATTTATACCTAAGTATTTAATGGACTTTTTGTGCTATTGTAAGTGGCACTTTTTTATTTCAATTTATGATTGTTTGCTGCTAGTATATAGAATTACAATGAATTTTTGTATGTTGACATTGCGTCTTATTATATTGCTAAACTTATTAGATCTAGAAGCTTTTTGGTAGATACTTTGAGATTTTCCATATGTACAATCAAATTGCATATGAATATTGCATATTGCACATATTCAATTGCATATGAATAGAGACTATTGTATTTCTTTCCTATTCTTATCTTTGATTTACTTTTTTAACTCCTTATACTGATTAGGACCTCCAATATGGTGTCGATTAGAATAATGAGAGCAGACAATCAATGACTGTTCTTATCTCAGGTGGAAAGATCAGTCTTTCACCATTAAGTGTGATGATGGTTGTAAGATTATAGCTGTTTTTTATTTTGTAGAAGTCCTTTATGAGGAAGTTTTCTTCTTTTTCTAGTTTGCTGAGATTTTTTTAATTGTTAAAATAGTAACTGAATTTGATCATCCAAGTATGTGATGAATGAAGAAAGAAAAAGAAAACAAAAGATAATAAAAAGTAGGAGAAAAATTTAAAATAATAAAAATATAAAAAAAAGAAAAAAAATAGTAGCTGAATTTGATCAAATGCTTTTACTGAATCTATTGAGATGATCATACTTTTTTTCTTCTTTAGTTTGTGGATATGGTAAATTTCATTGATTAACTTTTGAATGTTGACTTCATCTTTCATTTCCTGGATAAAGCTCACTTGATCAAGATGTGTCATCATTCTTATATATCGCTGGATTTTGTCAACCTAAATGACAGAGAGAGGCTCTCTAAGAGAAAATGATATTTATTCAGGAATGGGCTTTGCAACGGGAATACACTTGCCATAGTAAACTGTGTGCATATTCAGGGAGATAAAGGCACACAATGGTTTTTAAAGGAAAAATGATACATAATTTTTACATAATTGTTTTGAGACAACTATCCTTGGCTACAGAGACCAATAACAAGGATGGTGCCGGTTCAAGGCTGGCAGATAGTAGCTGGGCAGATGTGCTTGCAAAAGTTCTTGTTTTTGTGTGTGTGTATAAGGTCTCTATGCCCTTTATGCAAGATTGTGGTTTTTGCAGAGTCTCTTCTGGTAGTTCTTGTTATTAGGCATTTGTGCATGAGAATCTTCTCTTCACGGCTTTCCCTGGCTCTATTTGTCAGGGTTTTTAAGATAAGTGACTCCCTTTAGTCTAACAATTTTATCAGTTCCATTTACTGATATTTTTTTGCATCTGTGTCCTCGAGTTATTGTTCTGTTGTTTTCTGGTAATCTCTTTGTCTGGTTTTGGTATCAGGATATAAAGCTGACCTCAATAAATGAGTTGGCTATTTCTCCCTTCTCTTCTATTTTCTAAAGGGGTTTGTGTAGAATTGGTATTATTTCTTCTTTAAAATATTTGGCAATACATACATTTGAACTCATATGAACCAGAAGTTTTCTTTCTCAGCAAAATGTAAAATATGAATTAAATTTATTTAATACACAGAACCTTTGGGGTCATTTATTTCTTCTTGAGTGAGCTTTGGTTAATTTGTGTCTTTCAAATAATTTGTCCATTTTTATCTAAATTGTCAAATTTTTTGGCATAAAGTTGTTCATCATATTCCCTGTTGCCCTTTATTTTTTTTTTTTTTTTTTTTTTGAGACAGAGTCTCACTTTATTGCGCAGGCTAGAGTGAGTGCCGTGGCGTCAGCCTAGCTCACAGCAACCTCAAACTCCTGGGCTCAAGCAATCCTGCTGCCTCAGCCTCCCAAGCAACTGGGACTACAGGCATGCGCCACCATGCCCGGCTAATTTTTTTCTATATATATTAGTTGGCCAATTAATTTCTTTCCGTTTATAGTAGAGATGGGGTCTCGCTCTTGCTCAGGCTGGTCTCGAACTCCTGAGCTCAAAGGATCTGCCCACCTCGGCCTCCCAGAGAGCTAGGATTACAGGCGTGAGCCACCGCGCCCGGCCCCCTGTTGCCCTTTAAATATCTGCAGCATCTGCAGTGATGTTCTTTCTTTCATTCCTAATACAGGCGTACCTTGTTTTATTGCACTTCGCTGTATCGTGCGTCCCAGATACTGTGTTATTTACAAATTCAAGATTTGTGGCAACCTTGTGGCAACCAAGTCCATTGGTGCCATTTTTTCTAACAGCATGAGTTCACTTCATGTCTGTGTCACATTTTGGTAATTCTCACAATGTTTCAAACTTTTCATCATAATTATATCTGTTATGGTGTTCTGTGGTCAGTAACCTTTGATGTTGCCATTGGAATTATTTTGGGGTACCAGGAACTGCACCCATGTAAGATGGCACATTTAATTGATCAGTGCGGAGTGTGTTCTGATTGCTACACCCACCAGCTGCTACCCCATCTCTCTCCCTCTCTTCGGGCCTCCCTCTTTTCTGAGGCACAATAATATTGAAATTAGACCAATTAATAACCCTACAATGGCCTCTAAGTATTCAGGTGAAAGGAAGAGTTGCGCATCTCTCACTTTAAGTCCAATGTTAGAAATGATTAGGCTTAGTGAGGAAGGCATGTCCAAAGCCAAGATAGGCCGAAAGCCAGGCCTCTTGTACCAAATGGTTAGCCAAGCTGTGAATGCAAAGGAAAAGTTCTTGAAGAAAATTAAAAGTGCTACTCCAGCGAACACACGAATGATAAAACAGCAAAACATCCTTATAAACTGATATAGAAAAAGTTTGAGTGATCTGGATAGATGATTGAGCCAGCCCAACATTCCCTTAAGCCAAAGCCTAATCCAGAGGAAGACCCCAACTCTCTTCGATTCTATGAAGGCCGAGAGAGATGAGGAAGCTGAAGAAGAAAAGTTTGAAGTGAGCAGAAGTTGGTTTAAAGAAATAAATTGTCTGCATAACATAAAAGTACAAGGTGAAACAAAAGGTGCTGATGTAGAAGCTTCAGAAGTTATCCACAAGATCTAGCTACGGTCATTGATGGTGACTACACTAAACAACAGGTTTTCAATGTAAACGAAATAGCCTTCTATTGAAAGAAGATGCCACCTAGAACTTTCATAGCTAGAGGGGAAAGGTCAATGCCTGGCTTTAAAAATTCAAAAGACAGACTGACTTTTTTGTTAGGGGCTAATGCAGCTGGTGACTTTCAGCTGAAGCCAGTGCTCACTTGCCATTCTGAAAATCTTAGGCCCTTAAGAAGTATGCTAAATCTACTCTGCCTGTGCTCTATAAATGGAACAACAAAGCCTGGATGACAGCACATCTACTTATAGTGTGGTTCACTGAATGTTTTAAGCCCGCTGTTGAGATCCATACTCGGACAAAAAGATTCCTTTCAAAATATTACTGCTCATTGACAATGTATGTTGTCACCCAAGAGCTCTGATAGAGATATACAAGGAGATTAATGTTGTTTTCATGCCTGCTACTACAACATTAATTTTGCAGCCCATGGATCAAGGAGCAATTTCGACTTCCAAGTCTTATTATTTAAGAAATAACATTTTGCCGGGCGTGGTGGCTCACACCTGTAATCCTAGCACTCTGGGAGGCTGAGGCGAGTGGATTGCTCAAGGTCAGGAGTTCAAAACCAGCCTGAGCGAGACCCCGTCTCTACTATAAAAAATAAAAAAAAGAAATTAATTGGCCAACTAATATATATATATATATATATATATATATATAAATTAGCTGGGCATGGTGGCGCATGCCTGTAGTCCCAGCTACTCGGGAGGATGAGGCAGGAGGATTGCTTGAGCCCAGGAGTTTGAGGATGCTGTGAGCTAGGCTGATGCCACAGCACTCACTCTAGCCTGGGCAACGAAGCGAGACTCTGTCTCAAAAAAAAAAAAAAAAAAAGAAATAACATTTTGTAAAGCTATACTTGCCATAGATAGTGATTCTTCTGATGGATCTGGGCAAAATACACTTAAAACCTTCTGGAAAGGATTCACCATGACTCTAGATGCCATTAAGAACATTCATGATTTATGGGAAGAAGTCAGAATATCATCAATATTAACAAGTGTATGGAAGAAGTTGATTTCAACCCTCATGGATGACTTAGAGGGGTTCAAGACTCCGTGGAGGAAGTAACTGCAGATGTGGAAATAGCAAGAGAACTAGATTTAGAAGTGGGCCTGGAGATGTGACTGAATGGCTGCAATCTCATGATAAAATTTTAATGGATAAGGAGCTGCTGCTTATGAATGAGCAGAGAAAATGGTTTCTTGAGATGGAATTTATTCCTGATGAAGATGCTGTAAGCATTGTTCAAATGACAACAAAGGATTTAGGATATTACATAAACTTAGATGATTGGAATGGAATATGCAATATCTTTAAGGTATGCCTGTACTGGTAATTTGAGTGTCCTTTTTTATATCCATGCTCAGTCTGGCTAAAGGTTTATCAATTTTGTTTATCTTTTCAAAGAACCAGCTTTTTTGGTTTCATTGTCTTTATTGTTTTTTTGTTTTCAATGTCATTGACTTCTGCTTATACGTTTGTTATTTTCCTCATTCTTTTGCTCTGAATGTAATAGGTCATTAAATATGAAATGTCTGATTTCAAATCAAAATCAAAAGTGTAGTTTATTATATCTCAAATGAGAAGCTGTACAATCAGCTTAGTTTAGCTGCACCTAGACTATCAACACTGTTTGGCTTTCTTAACAGTAGCTTGTTTGCCAGCAGTGAAGAAACCTGGCGAGCAAGTGGTGAAGAAATCATGAAAGGCATCTCCCACAGCTTGTTGAGAATTGAATATTTTTCCTTGTGTGAAGTGGTCCAAAGCCTGGAAAGAGCGGCAGTCAGTTGGTGCAAGGTCTGGTGAATACAGTGGATGACAGAGAGTTCCCAAGTCCAGACTCTGTAGTTTGAGCACTGTTGTTTGTGTGGCATGTGATCAAGTGTTGCCTTGCCAGAGGATTGGCCTGTCTGTATTGACCAATCTCGGCTGCGGAATCACAAGCATCCTTATCATTTCATCCAGTTGGTTGCAGTAGACATCCACTGTCATCAACTGACCAGGTTTCATGAAGCTGGAGTGGATACTACCAGCGGTGGACCACCAAATAGGCACCATTAACTTTTTTGATGAATATTTGTTCTGGGGCTGTGTTTTGGCACTTTGTCTTTATCCAACCATGTGCCAAATGCTTGTGATTGTCAGAAAATATTCATTTTTCATCACACGTAATAATGCAATGTAGGAATTGTTCACCTTTATGTTGTGACAGCAAATAAAAGCAAGCTTTCAGAAAATGTCTCTTCCGACACTCATTTAATTCATGCAATACCCATCTATCCAGCTTCTTTACCTTGCCAATTTGTTTCAAATGGTCCAATATTGTTGGAATAATAATGCAAACCTTGCTGCTATTTCACATGTAGGTTGAGATGGATTCCCTTTCCCTACAGCTTTCAGCTCATCATTATCCACTTTGGTCTCAGGCTGCCCATATGGCTCATTTTCAAGATTAAAATCACCAGAATGGAACTTCTCAAACCATTGACGTACTGTGTGTATTAACCACATCCTTCCCAAACACTTCAGTGATATTTTGAGCTGTGTATGCTGCATTGGTTCCATGAAAGAACTCATATTTGAAAATAACACAAATTTTTGACTTATCCATGATTCCACAAAAATTGCTCTTAAAAAAATTTTGAAAGATAATCACAACCCACAGCATGCATTTGAAAGACTGAGGATGTACCTTCACAATTAAAAAAAAACAAACAAGAAGTGTCAAAGTGAAATGTCAGAGAGATGAACTGTCAAACTTAGTATGTAAGGAAATTGGACATTTTAATACTTAATAGTTTGCTGTCTTTTTTACAGTTTCTTAAGGAAGAAATTTAGATTATTATCTTCAGTCCATTCAGACTGTTATAACAAAAATAACTTAAACGGTGTAGCTTATAATTAACATAAATTTATGTCTCACAGTTCTGAAGTCCAGAAAGTTCAAGATCAAGTTGCCTTCAGATTTGGCATCTAGTGAGGGTCCACTTTCTTTTTCATAGACAGCACCTTCTTGCTGTGTCCTTACATGGTGGAAGGGGTGAGCCACCTCTGTGGGGTCTCTGTTATAAGGGCATGAATTCCATTCATCAAGCTCTGCCTTTATGAACCAGTCACCTCCCAAAGACCCTACTTCCTAATGCCATCACACTGGTAATTAGGTTTCAACATGTGGATTTGGGGGAGATACAAACATTCAGACCACAGCAATTATTAAGATGTTTTTTCTTTTCTGATGTGAGCATATATAGTCAACCTTTTGTACCTGTGGATTCTGCATCCATAGATTCAATGAACCATAGATCAAAAAATCAAGAAAAAATGGAAGGTTACATTTGTACTGAATATGTACAGACTTTTTCTCTTGTTATTATTCCCCCAAACATTTAGTATAAGAATGATATACATAGCATTTACATTGTATTAGGTATTATAAGTAATCTAGAAACGATTTAAAGTATACAGGAGGATATGTATAGGTCATGTCAAATACTACATCATTTATATAAGGGACTTGAGTATTGATTTTGGTATCAGCGGGGGATTACTGGAACCAATCTTCCACAAATACCAAAGGGCAACTGTAATACTATAAATTTTCCTCTAAGCATTTGCTTTAGCTGCATCCCACAGATTTTGGTATGTTGTTATTTCAAATTTATTCAATTCAAAATATTTTCTACTTTCTCTGTGATTTCTTCTTTGATCCATGTGTTATTTAGAAGTGTGCCTTTTCATTTCTAAAGATGTGGTAGTTTTCCAGACATCTCTGTTACTGATTTGTACTTTGTTATGGTTAGAGAACATACATCATATAATTTAAAATCTGTGGAAGTATATCAGAATATGAATGTATTTGTTTAGTCCAGAATATGGCCTATCTTGGTGAATGTTCCATGTGTACTTGAAAAAACCACGTATTCTGCTGTTGGTGGTGGAATGTTGGTTTTACCTAATGTCAGCTAAGTCAAGTTTGTTCAGTTTTAGGTTTTCTACATACTTATATTGTCCTAGTCATTAATCATAGTCTATTTTCAAATAATATTATATGGCTTCTAATATAGTATAAGAACTTTACGACAGTATATTTCCAATCCCCCACTTCTATCTTTTGTGCTATTGTTGGCATACGTGTTATTTTTTATATGCCATAATCCTATAATTCATTATTCCTATTTTTGGTTTAGATAATCAATTATTTAGAATAATTAAAACAAAATGTCTTCTTCTAGTTTAACCATTTTTGGAGATCTTCATTTCCTTTCGTAGATCCAACTTTCTGTCTAGCATGATATTCCTCTGCTGTAGAATTTCCTTGACCATTTTTTGTAGTCCATTCTCAGGTAATGAATTCTCTCAGATTTGTTTGTCTCATAATTATGTGAGATTTCAAATATTTTCCCTGATGCAGATAAATCTCTAGAGATGAATGCCATCAATTCCTTTTTTCCCTGTAGGCACATCAAGAGGTGGAATCTACTTTCCTTCCCCTTAAACTTGGGCTGATCTTATGACTTGCTGTGACCAATGAATGTGGCAGAAGTAATTAGGTGCCAGTCTGAGTCTAGCCTTTGAGTACTGGCAACTTCTGCTTTTGCTTGAGAAAGGCAGCCACCTCAATAAAAAAGAAGCTCAAGCATACTACCGAATTACAAGATGCAACATGAAGAAAGAAACACCATAAGAAGGAACATCAGGCATGAGACAGTGAGTGAAGCCTTCTTGGACCTTCCATTCCAGCCCAGCCAGCTACTGCATGCAGTTGAGAGAGGCTTTGGCTGATTCCACAAAGAGTGGAAGAACAACCTGGCCACTCCCTGCCCAGGCTCCTGACCCTATCTTGTGGTGATGAGAAAATTCAGATAAATGTTTAGTCTACTTTTCAAATGTTTTTTACTTTCTTTACAAATGGTGCACCGCCTTGGCCGGCACCCAGACTGAACCTGCTCCCCCAGTGATATGCCCCAGGACAAGAATGAAAAATTTGAATTACATGGAGCTAGCTATTCTAATTTTCAGCAGGTAAAGATTATTAGGTCTCCACTAGCTGATTGTGTAGGCCAGCAATAATAATTTTTCTATGTATGTTCAACTAACAATTTCATCAAATATAGCGTATAGCTACTCTTCATATACTATCACCAAGATTTCAGATATTTAGGACCTACTAGCATTTTTTTTTTTTTTTGAGACAGAGTCTCACTTTATTGCCCAGGCTAGAGTGAGTGCCATGGCGTCAGCCTAGCTCACAGCAACCTCAAACTCCTGGGCTCAAGCAATCCTGCTGCCTCAGCCTCCCAAGTAGCTGGGACTACAGGCATGTGCCACCATGCCCGGCTAATTTTTTTTCTATATATATTAGTTGGCCAATTAATTTCTTTCTATTTATAGTAGAGATGGGGTCTCGCTCTTGCTCAGGCTGGTCTGGAACTCCTGAGCTCAAAGGATCCGCCCACCTCGGCCTCCCAGAGAGCTAGGATTACAGGCGTGAGCCACC
>VSMD01129504.1:0-21918 GCA_008750895.1 Mirza zaza
AACAAGAACCACATATACTCACCAGCAAACTGGTATTAAATGAGCAGCACCTAAGTGGACACATAGGTACTACAATAATAGTGTATTGGACAGGGGGACGGGGGGGGGGATGGGTAGATACATATATAATGAGTGAGAAGTGCACCGTCTGGGGGATGGTTATGCTGGAGACTCAGACTTGTGGGGGGAGGGGGGGAAAGGGCAGTTATTGAAACCTTAAAATCTGTATCCCCATCATATGCCGAAATAAAAAAAAAATAATTATAAAAAAAAAAAAATAGCAGATATAAAAAAAAAAAAAAAGAAGATAGAGTGGGAAGAGGACAAAGTTGGGAGCTATTTCAAGATACTTACTTTAGGACAGGGCTTAGCGGTATGTTGGCTGTGGATGTCTAGGATGTAAGAGAGATTGAAGATTACAGTTTTGTCAGGGAACTGTAATCCTGATGTCATGTTTTTCTTTCAAAACATTGGGATCATTGCATTGTCCTAATACAAAAGTCAGAAAGCTGCATAGTCTTCAGGCTAAATGATACATTTGTAGTATTTTCATTCTTATGCCCATTTGTTCAGATTATAAAAAATAATACATGCTTACATCAAAGCATTCAAAAATAAAATTTCTGTTATATTTGAGAGTATTTTTTCCCAGGCTCTTTTTCTAAACATATGTGGCAGGGGCATTTAATGAGTATGTATGTCCAGGTCTCTATTTGGTGGAGATCCAATTTTTGTACTATGCTACAGTCTGAGTTTCTGTTTAATATTATATCATGAACATTTCCCCAATCATTAGAAATGTTCATTGAAGTTAATTTTTAATGCCTACATTAGATTATTTTATGGCTGTCCTACAATTAATTTAACTTTTCTGTCTTTTAGATATTTAGGTTGTTTCTTTACCTTTCCTTGTTTATTTGTTTTTATTTGGAAGGTAGTAATTGTTATAAATATCTTTTACCTAAGTGTTTTCAGACTTTTTTGATAATCTATTTGTCATATATTTCTAGAAGTGGAATTACTTTGTCGGAGTCTATAAACATTTCCAATATCTTATGAAAATTGAAAATTGTTTTTCAGATGGCTTGAAACACCATGTTACTTATTAAATTAACCATATGACTTTTACTTAATGTACCAAATACCTATCTCTAAATTTTGTTTCCTAGTATCACATAATTATTTTAATTCTACTGGTTTTATCTATTAAAAAAGACTAGCTAGAAATTATATTAATGCTAATCATGATTCCTAAGAAAACGTATTTTCATTTTTTAAAGAAAACCACATAATTTCTTTATAAATTTTAATTTTTCTAACTTAAAAAATAGAAAAAATTATCAAAAATAGAAGCTACTTACCTCTTCTATGTTTAGTATATGTTTCTAATTTCTGCTAAAATTAATAGGACTCAATGTAGAAAATCTGGAAAAATATTATGATATCTACAAGAAAAAAATTACTTACAATTGCATCCTCCAAAGAAAACCATTTTTAATGTGTGTTCCAAAATGGTTGTTTGTTTCTTTTGTGCACAGATCTGACCCAAATGCCTAGAATAATTCATGGTATGTGTTGGGTGTAATAAACATTTATTAAGTGAATGAATATTTTTAGCATAGTTTCTAATATTTCACGTAGATAATTATAATAGCTAACACTTACTGATCAATATACCAAACTTTGTGCTATTTAATAAATGCTATATATAGCATCTCGTTTAATAAAACCACTCTGCTTGGTAGGACCATTAAAGCACCCAATTGGGAGATATACTGTCTAACCTTTAAAACTATTAAGTTTCCTGTAAAATATCACATAATAACCAACTGTTTAAGCTATGGCAGGCTCTCTGGCACCCTGTATACCCAGGGCTTGTTTCTAACCACTGCATAATTCTACTCCTTTGATAGGCAGATAAAGCATGATCATTTTACTAAGGCATAATTATCTTAGGACCACTGTTATTTGAAAGCCATTTCTTAAATCTCTGAAACTTTGAAATTCTCTGGATTTAATAGTTTTTCTTAAAATATTTCCAATTTTTGGACAATTCTAATATTTTGCTATTTTAATATTATGATGTTTATTATAAATAATATTTAGTCTATATTCTGATGATTACTGTAGATTTGATTTTATAAGTGAAGTTAGGTCAAGGAAGTGATTGTTTTTAAGGTTCTTGATTCAAATGAAGTGGTTTGCACTCTCTAAAAAATTATTTCTGTGCTCATTCATTATAACTATACCAGCAGCCCTCAATCTTGTTGGTCTTAAGACCCTTTTATATTGTGAAAATTTATTAAGGACCCCAGAAAGTTTTTGTTTATGTGAGTTAGCACTATCTGTATTTATCATTATAGAAATTAAAACTAGGGGAAAATGTAAACTGATAAGCACACATTCATTAGTTATCAAAGTGATTACTCATCACACATTAGGCAACCTCTGGGAAACTCTGGAGGACATCTGTGAGAGAAGAGAGTGAGAAGGGCAAATAGTGTCATGATATTATTATACAAAATTTTGATCATGTAGCCTCCCTGAAAAATTCATGGGGATCCCCAGAGGTTCCTGGATCACTCTTTGAGAACCACTGCACTAGTCCATTCTTAGTAATATAATTTATCATTTTGAAGATGTTTCCATTCTGATAGGCAAAGAATACTGTATCACTCATGTTTTAATTTGCATTTATTTGGACCCCAGTTATTTGTGTCTCCCCTTTTGTGATCTTCCCTCCTTATGTTGATTTCTTTGTATCTCACTTTTTATCCTTGTTCAATTCAAAATCTTTCTTCAGGTTTTCTCTTGAAAGGTAGACAATAACATAACTTTGTTTTTTATTTTCTTTCCAGCATGTTGGTGCAAATTTATATTACTTGTTGTGACTGCCCTGGCAGAACTTAAACTCATAAACCCTCAGAAAAAGCTCCCCTGACAAAAGCCACAGCTGATCCATGCGTATCATGCAGATAGCTCCAGAAAAAAAGATCTTTGTCCCAAAATAGTGATCATCTGTTTAACTTCTCTCTAAGTGGATGTGATATATAATCTCCCTAGAGGTAAGCAGATTTGTTCTCACTCTTTCCTCCTAATTCTGTTCTCAAAGGTACAAGTAAGAAGAGAAGTCACAGGAAAAGACATGAGAGTTAGGAGGCTGTTTCTGTCATATACACACCAAATACACATTCATGTCCCCACCCACTGTTATTCTGCCACCCAAATGTAATGCTTATTGCTCTTACTTTTACCCAGTCGAGTCCTCAAACACTTGTTACCAGAATATCCAATATTCCATAACACTGCCTGTTTTACTATTTTAATTTCATCCTCTTGACTTAAAAAATAATGAGTTTCTACATTATGCCTACACTTACATTTTTAGCCATCGTCTGGCCACACTTTCCACTTTAACATATGAATTTGGATGTGTTCTTAAAAGAATATTGCAGGAATCATGTTGTTTCAACTGAAATTGTGTTGATTTGTCTAGATATTAGTCATATTTCCTTCTATTATATATAACTTCCTATGTTTATAAATGTCAACTTGATTTTTTTTCCACAATAAAGTTGAGTTTATCTAAAAAAAATCCCTTGCAGCATTTGGGTTTACAGAAATTATGTTCTGTCAAAATATTTTATAATGACAGCATTAAATACTGCCCCAAGGAAAAATATAGCTAAAAGTTGATGGAGGAATAATATCTTGGTGCTATGCCACATTAGAATAATTTTTTATTTCCTGGAGATAATATTTTATGGCCATGCTTTTGAAAGAGAACCTATATTTGCCCGCAAAGTAGAATATTTAAATGGTAAAGTTAAGGATTCATGATGCATTACTAAATTATGAATTTGACTGCTACCTCCATACATTTCTGCTCATAAAAGCCCCCTTTCCACTTTGGACTAAATGAAGTGGTTAATAGTTTGGGCAGAGTACTTAGCTTTTCAAAATAGCCTGCAGATAAAGGATGACATTAGTGATAAATATAATATACTACTGACAATTTACATACAGTGCTGCTGCATACAGTAGTACATGATAATTAGCAAACACCCCTGGCAACTATCTGTATCCTCCCCTCCATCTGTTGCTTCACTTTGGTTTTCAGACAACTATAATATTGAGAATATTAGAATTTTTAGTGCTGTGGAATTTAGTTTTAAACAGACATGTATATGTATATATATGCATATATATATTATATACAACAGTAATTAGATAATATTATTGACTCAAATACTCAAGAACTTTTCTGCATTTAGCATTGCTTAAGCTATATTCAAATATTTGAAAGACATTTCCAAGCTTCATCCAACATTTAGCATCCCTTTAAATCTTTAAAGATGGTAAAATCAACTCTGAGCTTTGTGAATGCAATATCATATAAAGGATGACATAGAGCAGCTGAAAATGACCAATACCAGGGAAAGTAACTCATAGTTTATGAAAAGAAAATTTGTCTCTTTTCTGGAAAAGGAGACCAAATATTTAATGATATCCACAATGTGATGAACTGAGGAAGCAAGCATACTTTCTCAACTAGTCATTAAAAATATGGATGATAGAGTTAGACTTCCTGGGTTAAAGTCCATGTTCTGTTATTTATTAGCCATGTAAGTTTCTTTACCTCTCTTTGCCTTAATTTTTCTCTATCCTGTCTCAGTTTCTGCATTTGTAACTTGAACATAATAATACCTCTAGGGTTGTTAATGGGAATTAAATGAGCTAATATTAATAAACACTTATAATAGTGTCTGCCCTAGAGTAATAATATTATTTTAAGAATAATTTAATCAAATGTTAATAAATCATAATAGAATGAATTAAGTTAAATTCTAGCTATAATTTAATAATGAATAAAAGAGAAAGTTTTCATTTGAAATATAGAATATCTATTTTAATACTGACTATTGCTTTTCTGACATGTTCCTAATGAGACTTACATCATTTCATATAATAACTAACTATGCTTATTGGTCAATGTACCAAATTAAAAAAAAACTACCAAATATCTTGTATCACATGTGAATATTTTTAATTGAGCAAGAGACCATTACTAAAACCCTGGAGGTATAGATTAGATAATTAGTCACAGTGTGTTCTTTGCTGATCCCAATAGAAATTAGCTAAATCTAAACCACTAATAGTAGACAGTATAATATATGAGTAAATAGTGGCCCTATTATTCTGTATCTGCTCATCTATTACTTTTTAAAATGTTTATACATATATATATATATATTCTTGAATCTTGGTCTGAATATGTTTAATTTAAGGATGAAACATTTTGTCACATGGCTGTAATCTATAGTAAAATAATGCATTATGTACAAAATATTGCTTAACTTTTCCTACTTTTGAAATAAGTTCTAAAATATAAGGCAAATAATGAAGGAAATTAACTTTTGTTTCCTATTTTAAAATATGGATACCACTAATATTTGCTAATAGTCAAATAATATTTCTAAGATTCTAAAGTTAGAAAATAACAGCCCAGTATATGTTGTATCTGCATAATTTATAATAAATACAAATAAAACAAATATAAATCTAGAATTATGGTTAAAATGTGCATACTTTATTTACATGATAGCTGTTACTTTGTACCTACTCTGATAATTGGCTCAGTTAGCTGTCATTTAGCTATCATGTAATCAGGCCTAATCTAAATATCTCATAAAACAGGAGAATGAGGCAAATTAAATTTGGCAATAATTCAGTAAAACTAGCTCCTATGTCAATTATCTTGTGCTGTGTTACAATCTACCCCAAAACTAAGTGACTTAAATTTAGTTGTTTATCATGCTCATGAGTCTACAGGTTTGCTGGATGGTTCTACTGATCTGGGCTAGACTTGGCAGATCTTAGCTAGGTTCATGCATTTATCTACAGTCAGCCAGTGTGGTGGTAGCTGAGTTCTGGTTATCTGGGGTAATGTAGCACACATGTCTGGATATTGGACAGCTGACATATGGGGCAAAAAGCATAATCGGACCATTCTCTCATCATGCAGCAGATTAGTTTGGGCTTGTTCAAATGGTAGTCAAGAGTGCAAAGGGAAAAAACACACATGGTCTCCTGAGGCCTGGGCTCAGAACAAGTACATCACTTCCACCAAATTCTATTGACTAAAGCAAGTTACGAGGTCAACCCAGATTCAAGTAATAGAGGAATGGAGTAGCTATAAAGAATTATGGTCATTTCTATAATCTACCACTATCATTTTGGGTAATTTAGGGATAAATTTATTACATTTTATAGCTGAGCTTAGGCCTAATCTAAGTACAATATACACATGAGCCCTATAGTTAACAAATTGCTTTTTATTTTTTTCTCTGAAAACTCCTTTATATACAGATGTTCCTCAACTTAGGATGGGGTTATGTCCCAATAAACCCACTATATGTTGAAAATATCATAAATCAAAAATACTTTTAGTATGTCTAACCTACAGAACATCATAGCTTAGCCTAGCCTAACTTAAACGTACTCAGAACACTTACATTAGCCTACAGTTGGGCAAAATCATCTAACACAAAACTTATAATAAAATGTTGAATATCTCATGCAATTTATTGAATACGGAACTAAAAGTGAAAAACAGAATGGTTGTAGGGGTACTCAAAGTACAGTTTATACTGAATGTGTTTCACACCATCACAAAGTTGAAGTACCATAAGACAAACCACCGTAAGTCAAGGACCATCAGCAATCTTAATCAGGTGACGGAAGTGTGAAAAAGTAGCCAATCCCCTTGGCTTCAGAAAGCCCAGAAATATTTTAGCTAGGGTTCAACTTAGCTATTTAATTGTTGATTCACAAGAAAAGATTTCCAGATTAAAGACTCTTGATTCCATGTCAGCAAGTCAAACTTCTTTACTTTAAATCAGCTGAATGGGAAGAACCATTGCAATGGTAACTGCGGTGTGTTCATTTAAAAATACTTCTTACTCTTAGGCTGGGCACATGGTGACTGTAATCCTAGCACTCGGGGAGGCCGAGGAGGGTGGAGGATCCTTTGAGCTCAGGAGTTGGAGACCAGTCTGAACAACATCAAGACCCTGTCTCTATTAAAAATAGAAAGAAAATTAGCTGAACAACTAAAAAATATATTGAAAAAATTAGCTGGGCATGGTGGCACATGCCTGTAGTCCCAGCTATTCGAAAGGCTGAGGCAGAAAGATTGCTTGAGCCCAGGAATCTGAGGTTGCTGTGAGCTAGAATGATACCACAGCACTCTAGCCCGGGCCACAGCGTGAGACTTTGTCTCAAAAAAAAAAAAACTCTCTCAAGCCCCAGTTGAGTTGGCCTCCCACACTTCAGCAAAGTAGTGTATTATTAAGTTAGTATTTCAGCTGTGTCTTTATAATCCCTAATAGAAAGTGTAAATGTAACAATCTAGAGAGCCGTAGTCGCTCAAACAATGCTTATTATTTGTTTTCCTCTTCTTCCAGAATCTTCCCTGTAGTTTGCAATGGAGGCCATCTGATTCCTGTGCTTCTTTGTGAAGGGTTTTCAACCTGGATCTCTGTAAAAGTGGCAGAAAGAATTAATTGAGAACAACGTATATGGTATATTAATGTGAGTATAGATTATATTTATGTGTATAAATATATATCTGTTTTCACTACACAACTGATAAAATCCTTGACTGCTATATTTCACCCCAGCTTGCCCCCGCTCCTATATTCCCTATCTCAATTAATTGCACCACTTTCTATTTTGTTACATAAGTCAGAAACCTAGAAATCTTTCTTGCCTCCCCTCTCTTTTATTCCCTGTAAATAACAGTAACCAAGTCATATAGATTCTAATCCCTTCATGTCTCTGAAGTCTGACTCCAGCTCACCATTCTTTACAGTTATTGCCCAATTTTAAGTAAGACAATATCTAATAAGTTACTTACATAGCTAGGTGACTGCAACTGTGTCCTGACATATCTCCCCACAATTAGTCTCATTTTCTCTAATCCATTGTCTATACTATTGCTGGAATGAACTCCCTAAAACATAATATTATTTATTTCATTCGCCTACCTAAAATTAATACAGTGACTCTTCATAGTGTTCTGGATGAAACCAACCCTCATAAACATTCAAAGAATTTAAAAACATAACTCCTTCTGTATTTAACTAGTCAGCTATTACCATAAAGTCTAGAACAAAACAATAGGGGCTATCTGTGGCCACATTCCAAAATGAGGTGGTGCACCATCTATGTACAGTTACTAAGAGAATGGCAAAACCAGATTTGCATCTTTCAATTTATCACCCACTTCCAAGGTGAGGCTATGGAGATATTGTTTTGAAGTGCCTTACCATTTACCCTCCCTCCACAGACACATACACACACATACACACACACACACACACACACATTCATGCACTGGGAAGGGGAAAGATGGTTCTTCCCTTTTGATCCAAGTCCAATGGCAGGGTCTTCAAGAGAAACACTTGGCCCTTGAAAAGTGTTAGGTACAGAAACTGGTATCTGAACTCTACCTTAAAAAGTCCATAGAGAATATATCAGATAGCAGAGTTAAGAAGCTACAATGGGAACAAATTCCACTAAAGCCAAATAAAGGTATGTAGTGCGCTCTGACTTGTGGGCAAGATATGTACCATGTGCAGCCTAAAGCCCTTTTATTTATTTATTTTCTACTTATTTATTTTCTTTTTTTAGAGACATGGTCTCATTCTGTCACACAGTCTGGAGAGCAATGGGATCATCATAGCTCACTGTGACCTCAAACTCCTGTGCTCAAACAATCCTCCCTCCTGAGCCTCCCAATCTGCTGGGACTACAGGCTTGTGCCACCACACTCAGCTAATTCTTTTATCTTTTTTGTAGAGACAAGGTCTTGCTATATTGCTATGGTTGGCCTCCAACTCCAAACTTAAGTGATCTTCCTGCCCCGGACTCCCAGAGTGCTAGAATTAAAGGCATGACCCACAGTGTCCAACTAGAAGCTCTTTTAAATGTTACTGTAGATGACTGCCTTGCAGGTGTAGGTGACCCCAATAGAGGGGTGGGCCTTTAGATGCTCAGAGGCCTGAGGAAGGATCATATGTGGAATGAGCTGTTTGGCATTTCTGCCCACCTCAGAGGCACTGCAATCAGAAGTTCCCAGCAAGGCAGGTTGAGGAGCCCAGGGAAGCACCAACATGGAGTGTCAGCATTAACAATGACTGCACTCAGAGAGAACCATCACTATATTATACCCGTGCCTGTCAAAAAGCTCCTTCCTGTTTCTTTTATCTCCCCTGTTGCAGTCATCATTCCTGAAGGGGGCCAGAGCCAGCCCAGGGATGAACGGTGGAAAAGAGTGTGAAACAGCAAGGTGACCCTTGCCCTGGACAAGTTCTATTTACTGGTGGAAAAGAAACTGGAATTAGAATAGTGCAAAGTGAGAATGAGAAGTAAAAGCAGATTTAGAGATCAGGAAAAGAGACTATAAGTTTTTTTCTTAAATGCAAACTTTCTTTCCCAGGAACTGACTAGAAAGTTTTCTGAGAATGTGTTTGTATGTAATAATCTAAAATTTATAAAAATTTGATCACACACATTTTCAGCATTCCTTGAGGTAGAGAACTAAGCTCCTCTTAGCCGTGGATACTCTATGCATTTGTACAGATAATATGAAATGCCCTAATGATTCTCTCAGAAAGGAAACTAGAACATCAGACCTTCTGAGAAGTTTCCTCAATGTTAAGAAATAAACGTTTATAAAACACAGTGAACTCTCTGGTTCAAAGAACTTAAGAACCTGGGGAAATAATTCTGTGGTAACCCCACTGGCAACATTTTAATTATAATGCAGTCTCCCCTCCCCCGGCAATGAGTCCAATCTATTATATCATGAGCAACAATCTATTTACTAGAACACATTAAGAAATCCAAATATCTGGAACAAGTCATATCTCATTTGCTTGCTGATTAAAACAAATAATAGAGTAAGATGGCTTTATATCTTTTTTTAATCATCATTGCACTTATGTCTAAGATTGTTTTTGAAATAGAGCTAATACTTTAATACTTGAACAAATACAATTTTCTAGTTGTATTAATCACATGAAACTTAGTTTGAAAACTGTTCTTTTGAGTATCTTTGTAATGGTGATTTACGAACTCTCACTTAGTAGGATGTTGTGTATTTTGCTGAATATATTAAGAAGGTCATTTCCACAGTCTGTCAAAATATGACTTCCTAAGTTATAGAAAAGTGAAACCCCCTCTATTTGCCACTTAGGATCATTTTGTAATTATTGGCATGAATTACCTGTTGTTCCTATTCTTTCTCCCAAATTATAGAAATGTTACTAAAAGATATTAAAGAGCATGCTGCTAGGCAGATGCTTAGGTAAGTGACAGGCAGTGGGTAAAACTGAGCCCTTCCTGGGCTTGTCACTCCATGTCCAGTGTTAGAGGACAGACCACCTTTTCTCTATTCTCACTCACATCATAGTTGTCAGATATTCTTTTGTGAGTTTAAAGAAGATTTCTCACACTCCTGTTGGAATATCATTAGTTCCACTTTTCATACAAAGCGAAATCTTGAAAAGACAGATTATCTATGCATAGAGGAAATGATTTTCCCTGAAGGACATTTTTCTTTTATCCTTTATCCAGTGTATTTTTAAATGTCTCAAGTGATGAGGCTGGTTGTTCAACCAAGTTCAGGAACACACTGTAATTCAACCCATTATCTATCATTGTGACCACAAACCTGCTGTTTTACTCTGCTGATAATCTATCATCTAAGGAGAGTGAGGATGACTTAAAACCGCAAGAGCAAAGAGCAGTCGTGGACTTGGCTTTACAAGGAGATTTATACATTGAACTCCACACATAAATATATTCAATTCAACATTTCCTTGCTCGAGTTACACATAATGTTCCTCCCCCTTCCCCTTTAGAAACTTAGCTACAATAGAGAAGTAATCAGATATAAAGAAGTATGAATGGATACATCTAAAATGTATAGCTTGTCTCTCAAAATTGATTTCTAAAATATTATCTTTAATGGGAGACAAATTATTATTATCTGCACATAAATAGAAACTAGAAGGGATGTCCTACTGAAGGACTCTCTCTCCTAAATGTCCTTATTCTTCCTTCATTATGCTATCTATTTTCCCAGGATAGAAGCATTAATTTGACATGGCTGAATTATGCTACCTACTGTTTCCTGTATGGCACTTTCAATGCCTCAGGCTGGGTTTCCTGCTTTGGGGATAGGGGCCAGAAAGACATTTCTAACTCTCCTGTAGTATGAGAAGCAATTAAGCTACAAGTTGCTTAGCTGTTAGCAGTTAACCCTACAAACCTAATAAATTATTTGATTATAAAGAATGCTTAGAATTTTGTCCCCCCTCAGTAAATATACATGAAATTGCAAAACTTGTGTTATTTTGTTTCTGTCACTTGATTATTTTCACATTTCTCCTCTTATTCCATGCTTTGGGATGTACAGATAGCATATAGGATAGATACATACATGCTCTCATTGCCAAATCATATGATTCTATTGTCTTTGCTGCTACTAGTATTGCTATTTCTGGTGAAGATTGCACCGCTTTATTTCTGCTTATGAGAGAAAGCGGCATTTTCTGTTTTTGTCCCTTCTACTCAATTAAAAACAAACAAACAGGCATAAAACATGGACACTAATGAACTCAAAATGGTCTGTAATTAATTTTAAATTCACTACTAGTTTCAAAAATTAGCTAACACTGCAAATTGCATTGACCATGATCAGGCCCTTGATAACAAGGCCTATTGTGTGAAATGTGCAAGTCAGCAGAAACACAAATGAAAACCTTTCAGTTTTAAACACTTCTACCATGAAAATTGAACAAAGCAAGATGAAATCTGAATTTTAAAAAGCTTTAAACAACTCTGACTCACACAAGCTTAATTAATAAATCATTTCAAAGTGTACTTTCTTTTTTTATGCATTCATTTTTGCGAGGTCAACCCATCAGAGGTATGAAAGGTACAACAGAACAAACCTCTAACTTTTACTTCTAGAACCTCAATAAGAATATGCTAGGCAGTCCCAGTAAGTCATAAGGGCTCATGACAGATAAGTATAGAAATATTCTTTATCTTTATTGTGAAAATTAATTTTAAAATATGCAAAATTAAAGAAGTCTGTACTATTGTGTAATCTAACATAAAGAATGGTGGAATATATCATTATTTTACAGTTGAACAATTCCTCAATCCTGTATTCACCTAAGTATTCCTGAGCTATGTTGGTTTTTAAAGCAGTGCTCTGACAACTAAGTCAAATATTATTTTCATTTTAAGTCTCCTGATACATAGTGTTCACTATTTACATATTTAAGGTAATATAGACTTATAGTAATAATTTCGTATATGTGTATTTGTTGTTATGTGATCTTAAAGCAATACATTGATAGCTTTAAGCTATGATTTTTTGGGTAGTCCAAATGGTACAAATAAAATGCTTGAATCATAGTCCATCCTCAAGCATCATGCTCCCTGAGTTTAAAATACAGTCTTACTATTTGTCAACTAGGAGAAATGGCTAAATCCGTTCAATACTTGGTTTTGCTAACCATATAATAAGGATAATTACTCATAAGGATAAAAATTACACAAGTGGCCTACAGGAATGGGTCAAAGAATACAGAAAAGATACTGTCGGTCTTCCAAATTTTTATGTTGATAAACAATTTTCCCTGAATTCCTGTCTAGGCTTCCATGCAGCTCTGTAACTTGTGGCCAATCTTTTGTTTTTCCTAAGTTATCATGTAAGTTATCATCTCACACTTGTGAGAGAATAACTCTCCCTCATTGAAATTCCTTTTCTCGAATACCTTTTCAATGAAAAATGTATATGAGCAACACTTTCCCCTGTCTTTTGAAAAATTGAATTCTGATTTCTTAATGACTTCCCAAACAAAAGAAAACAGATGCTTCCCTCAAAACTCCAGATGCTGTACAATATCTGACACTACACACAGCTAATCTTATATAAACTAAAGGTTCATTTTTCCTTTATTTTTTTCCTATAGCACATTGTTCTGCTTATGAATGTTATACATACAGTCAATTATCCAAGCTAATGGAGGCGAGCTGTGGGAGAGATAATTAAGAACAGTAGATAATCTATCCCGTTATTAGTGCAGGTGTCAGCAAAGAGTCTGGCCTGAGACATCATTGTAGGGGGTATGTGGTGGGGAGAAGGGAGGCTTGTAGTCCCAAGATAGTTACTGAGTGGCAGGGAAAAGCCACTAAGTAGAGGGTAGGAGGAGCAAGCCTGGTGAGGAAGAAAATGTTAACACAGATGATAACTCATTAATATGAATGTCGTGGATAATCTGTAATTTACTGTAATGTTTAAATGCTTATTTGGAATATGATGCTAATTAGCATTACACTGTATGTTTGATTTATGCCATGAACAATTTTCTCTACCCCATTGTTTGTATTTTAGGGTGCTTGGCCTTGCCATCTGCCCCAGAAGTCAATCAGACAAATGTGCCCTTGTGATCAGTAGAGAAAGTGGCATAACCCATGTTGACATACCCAACATATTCAATCCCATATGTTGAATGTGTATATAATTCAGCATACATATTCTATTGATTATGGGTCATTTCTGTTAATTTTGTACATAAAAATATACCTACAATTATGACCAATTGGTATCTAATCAATTTCTTTTTCAGTATTGTTTCAATCAAGTAGTCTGCTTAAATGTGCAAGAATATGTGAGCATCTCCTTACTAATTCAGTAACCATTAAATAAAGGTCTATTAAATGATTTCCTGCCTTAATAAAGCTTATGTACTGGTGGAATTGTGTATACAAAAGAAGGCAATGGGCTCTTTCCATGTTATAAAGACATAGTAAGTGTTTCAGTACTCTACACATAGAACAGAATGAAAATCATCAACCAATGAAAATAAAGAAATATTAAAATATATATGAGAAAATAACAAGATTACTTTGTTTAGTGGTTTAAATATGATAATAATGGAAATTCCTTGGTAATCAAAGAGTGTCCATCATTTGTATCAGCAATTTTTTCAAAGCAGAAGAGTAACAGATGCAGACCTTTCGATTTATAGCCATCTTCCCCATAGCTTTATGCTACGGCCTCCTTTGGGCAGTAAGACTCTAGGGTCTCAACTAGTATATTTTTCAATTACTGATACTACCCTGCCCTGACAGATAGGAAGTGATAAAACAAGATGTAAGAAATCATTTTTCATAATTCTTCAGAGTCCAATCTAGCCTCAAACCTACTTCTCTTGCCATCCATTCATGCTGTGGAAGCTGAGTTTTAGTGGACTCTATTGTCTCAGAGTGGAATCACTTCACATATTTTTCAGTAGATTAGTCTCTGGAGTAGTTCTTTTTTACTCACAAAGTCTAGTGAAACAGAGTATAGCCATAAGCATTCTCACTAAGGAGACATAAATATCAAACAAAATAATATTAAAACAACCTTGCCTTCCAATATTTCAAACAATATTGGTTTCTTTTAATAAACATCCAAATATGTTTTCTCAACTGGTTGAAGACATCTGGAATATTTAGATTAGGAATTTAGTACTTAAAATTCTACTTGATTTGTACACCAAAAATTATGAAAATTATAAAATGTCTTTGCATAAAAAAGAGTTGAATGTCCAAGGAAACTAAATTGTAACTTGCCGTAAAATAATTTCCTCTTTCAAAAGAGTATCAATAATACATTGCGTTATTAAAAATTGATTTAAACAGTCAATTTTAATTGGCTTCACTTTTGAGGTCAATAGGTATTAACTTTCCTTTTTATAAAATATTTCCATGTTAATGACTCCAAGATCTACTGTTTCAAGGATTTTTCCCTAGGCACATGAAGCTAAGGTTGAAAGCAGTTAGGAGTGCTTAAATTCCTTTACAAGCCTATTATAAGCCAATATTCAATCAAAATGATTATTGCTAGCCATTAAAAAATCCACTAAGTATCAAGGGTAATAACTCTTGCATGTTATTACTGGGAATTCCTACATAGCAAAAGGCTTTTTTGTTGCTGTTTGCAAAGACTGCTTAATTTATTTGACGTCCTTGGGAAAAAAAAAATCTGCTGTTCAACCAGAAAAAAAAAGAGTAGTTTTGTCCCCATTATCTCTGAACAAGAAGTGTCAGGAGGCTTCAGGCTAGAATTAACATGAGATAGGCTATTACAGTTGTAAGAGCATTTAGCAGCCTTCCCTACTGACTTCAGGGTGATAATATATACAGCCTGGGTGTAATCTGTCTCCTCTGCTGCTCTCTCTTTGCCTCTCTCCCCCCTCCTTCTTTACTAATATACAAAGCTTATTGTAAATCATGATAAGAAGTGAACAGCAGCATTTTTTCACTAAAGTGACATCATTAGGTTAGAGTTTTACCTTTGGCAAAGTCATATAAAAATCACTGTTTATATGTAAACATTTTTCAGAAGCCAAACACAACATTCAGATAAGGGAATATCCCATGACTCATGCTTTAGAAAATAAACTATACCTGGTATCCTTTCCACTGGAAAAGGTGTTTCATATGTTGTTAATTTGCACGGACAAGAAATGCGAACATAATTTAGATGGCAGTATCGTAGTTTATGAAATATAATGAAGTAGTGTTAACAAGAAGTGAAGCATCTTCACCTCTTATTATCTTGAGATTCAGAATATCTCTAATTATTGTCATAAATAATATCTACCTGGTACTGAGTATAGTCCAAAGCACAATCTAGCCAAGGAAGCCACTTCCTTGAAACTTACAAGATGAAATGTACCAGAAGTGATGTTTGAACATTTTTAGTTCCTATATTTCTCCAGATAGTTTGGGTATAATTTCCCTTAAATTGATACTAATGCTCTTGACATAAAAAAGGTAAATAAACACAAAAAATGACACAGGCATGTCATTCAACATTTTTTAAAACTTAGGCATCAAAAAGTCCAACAAATAATATTAAAGTATAAAAGTTAAGGTGAGATGAAATTTATTTAACTATGGAAATTCCTTTAAGTTAGATTTTTTTTCAACTTTGGCACTATTGACATTTAGGTTTATATAGTTCTTTGTTGTGAGGAGATGTCCTGTGAATTGTAGGATTTTAATAGCATCCCTGGCTTCTACCTATTAGAGGTCATTAGTGCCCCCACTCCACCCCACCCCACATATACCATGAGTTGTGATAACCAGAAAATGTCCCCTGGGCAGGGGTGTGGCAGCAAAAGACCCTCACTGAGAATGACTGCTCTGAGTGAAAGAATTAATCTGAATTTGACAATATTTTAATTATATCACTAATTTTTTCTTTTTGTATTTCAATCTGAATCCTACAATAAAATCGTATCATTAGCATTAGAAAAAGAAACTATCACCAAACTTTCAGTTGCAAAATTTGATTTGTTTTAAGAAAGTAATATACAAATTAACTGTGGCAAGATAGAGCTGGACTTCTCATTTGTTTCCTGTATACATTCTGGGATATTGAAATATTATGACAAACACATGAAAAACTTATGGTTCAAATATCATAAAACATTTGAAATAAACATTGTATTAGTCACCTCAGGCTGCCATAACAAAATACCATAGACTATTTTTAAGCAAACAACAGAATTAATTTTTCATATTTCTGGAGCCTGGAACTCCAAGATCAGGGTGTCAATATGCCAACATGGTTGGGATCTGTTGAGGGCTCTTTCCCTGGCTTGCAGACAGTTTTGTTCTTTTTGTGTGCTCACATGAGCTCTTCTTTGTGAGCCAAAGTGTATGGGGATGGGGACGTGGAGAAAGAGAGAGAGAGAAAGAAACTGCAAGCGTATACATGCATAACCACTCTGATGTCTCTTCTTATAAGGGCATTAATCTCATTATCAGGGCGACATTCTGACAACCTCATCTAACCATAATGACCTCCCAAAAGCCCAACTCTAAGTACTATCACATTGGGAGGTTAGCGCTACAACATATGAATTTGAAGTGGGAGGGACACAAACATTCAGTTCATAACAACCATTGAAATTTCTTGCCTAGACATTGTGTGCTCACTAAAAAAAAAGTAAAAATAGCTGTTCCTCTGTTCTTGGAATAATAAGAGATATAATTATCTGTTACATTTTAGTATAGCACATATCTTCATTCTGTGTTCAACTCAGATAAGCACTATGAACACTGCATGATATTATTGACATAGTTAATTTTTAATTATGCTGTGTCTTGAACATAAGTATGTATTTTATTCATATGAATATATAATAAAGTTAAAAATAAAGAAAGTACAAAATCCTTTACTCAAAAATATATAGGACCCCAAAACTATGCAAAATAGTTCTTTTACTATTTACTACAAAAATAAACTATGGTATTAAGAGTCTGGGTGTGGTTTCTTTGAGACATAGGGAAGGAATAGTGACTCTGAGGAGTGGAGAGGGTGGGTCTGAGAGGTCCTTCAGAATGAGAAGAGACAGGAGTAATTCTGAAGGGGTCATTTCATAAGCAAAGTTGGATACACCTCAGGATTCATCAAGTTGTAGACTTAGCATTTGTACACTTTTCTTTATATATTTTGTACTGTAACAAATTGTTTAAAAACTTGTTTTGAATTACATAGTGTCTATGAGTCACACATTTACCACCTTTGCAGTAAAGATAAATAAGACTGCCTCAACCCTCAAGCAAGTCAAAGTCTAAGGAAAGATTCAGACCTGCAAACAGATCACACAACACAATGTGATCAGTGATGAATAACATATATGAGCAGAGTTCTTTATGAATAAGGAAGTAATTAACTGTACCTGGGGAAATCAGGAAAGATTTTATGATAAGAAGCATTTGAACTGTGTCAGGAAGCAGGGTAAGTGTCCATATTGTTACCTATGAATTACCATAAAGTAAGTTAGCTTTGAAAAAAACTTATAAATATGTTAACTGATGTATATAGACTTCAGTTTTTAGGTAGTTCTATATTTCTTGATTAAGACAAAAAAATGTAAATGAGATGCAACTAAGTAAAAATTCCCTTGGCCTTATTACCCAGAACTTTAAAATAGTAATAGTAGGTGTGGATATGTGTTTATGTTTCAACTGTGGGTGCCTTTGTCATTGAAATAAGCTTATTTTTTAAACTATAAGACAATTAAAGGCAGAGGACAAGAAGTCAATAGAAGATATGAAATAATAAAATGTCACATAAATGCCGATGGACTACATTATGCAAATTGATACTATGCAAATACTCAAGCGTGGTCTTAGTCATAAAGAGATATGAAAACATGAAAAAATTTCCTCAAAAATGTTTGCCAATTGTCAGTGACTTATCACAAATACAAAAACTAACCCTTGAGGAAGAGTAACGGTGATGTTTAAATAGATCCAAGATTTAACTTTGAGGAAGATGCAGGCTCCTAGAAGCAGAGTAGCAGCTGCATTCACATCATCTGCAACCGGCAGTCAAAGAGGAGCTGCTCTTAATCTTGTCTACTAGGAAAGGGTCTTTTTCAGAGAGTGGTGAAAAAATGGTTAATGTTAATGAAATCAAAGATTAGGCTTAGGAATTCCTATTTTTAGTGGAATTGTTTGGGGGAATCACTTTTCTCTTTCAAAGCAACTGTTGAATAACAAGCTGGAAAAAGTACTCAACTAGGATTAAAATTTCCAAACTATTTAAAACCCTTCTTTGATTTACCAGACAGGATTTTAATATAGAGAATTTTCATTCCTCCTTCTTTAGCAAAACTCTTTTAAGATGAAACACTCCAACCAGTCAACTTTCAGGAGTGCTCCTAAAACCTTCAACTCCAATATTCTAGTATTCTCACAACCACCTATTATATCATACTTCTGAGTCTCTTTCTCTATACGTCTTCTTTAACCTCAATTTAGCAATTCAATAATTAACCCTACCCTGCTTCACATCTCTCTGCTGAATTCACCATGATGGCATTTTCAACACTTTCTTGAATTCTCTACGTCTCATCTTTCTACACCCTCAGAACAAATCGCTATCCATGAATCAATACAAGCACCACTTCAATCATCTTTTATTATGGATGTCTCACACACTGGTAAAGATGAATCACATTACAATGTCCCTTGACAGTCACAGAAAGTTGTGGTTTCTACTTTAAATTGCACCAATAAAGTACTTGTTATTATAATTAGCCTGTTTTTCTACTTCCTTGAAACATTTGTTCCAAATATGTACTATACTCTTAAAATCCTAACCATATTCCACACTGCTAGAAAAGATGCACATCAGTCAAAAATCGGATAACTCCTCTACTAGGCCCAGTTTTCTATATGCAATGCCACACATCTGTTTTTCCTTTTCTCCTCTAATTCTCAGAGAGTAAACCTTTGATCCTTGAACTGGAAATTTTTTCTTTTCTTCCCTGTGATCTCATTGTACTAATTATTCTATTTCTCTTTTGTATTATATAAACTCTGTTTTCCTTACCTAATTAAAATAGGTGTTATACAATCTAAAAACAACTCTGCCTCCCCATACAAACAACAAAAAACCATACCTCAGCATTACTATCTCCACCAGTTACTGACTAATCTCCCTTTTTCTATGTGGTCAAATTTCTTGAAAGAATTTTTATACTTTTGCTCACATTTGGAATTTTCATTAACTCCTTGTCAAAAGTATACAGAGTTGTGTGAAACTGTGCTTGAGCACTAATAGAAGACTACAGAAGGCTATTCATTCTCAGGTAGGTAGTTTAACTTTTTTAAATCTCAATTTTTTATTCTATAAAATGTTGGTACCTACCTACTGTGCATAGTTGATAGAGGAATTAAATGGCATAGTATTGCAAAACAATTGACACAATGCCTGCCACAGTGTAAGTGCTCTAGAAATATTATCTATCATCATTCTTACTGTTTCATATTTTTATTCTTATTTTTCTATTATTTTTCTTCTACTCACTATAATCCACTTCTGCCCAAAACTTCATCCCCTGTAAACCTACAGATTCACCCTTGCAAGCATCACCAATGACCTCCTAATTGTCAAATCCATTGAAATACATTCAAAGTGTTAATTTTGTTTTAGATTAATATTTGATGTTGTTAGATACTCTTGCCACTTGAAATACTTCCTTTATTTGATGTTTGCAATGTCTCTCTTTCTTGGTTCTTCTCCCTGGTTATTCCTTATTGGTATACATGTTGTTGAATCCTTGTTCTTAGTGAGATCTTAAATGCTGGGTCTTATCGAACTTCTGTCTGTCATTCCATTTTTCTTCACTTTCTTGAATATTCCTTAAGAAAGCTCACTTCAACAGGGCTAATGACTCTAGCTCTACATCTTCTGTGAGCTCCAAACTATAATTTTAGCTGTTCACTGGAGGGCTTCACACAGCTGTCTCATATACACACGAAACATAACATGTCTACTGTGGAACTCATTTGTATTCCTCCAACAATTCTCCTCCTGCAAACTTAATCCTAATTGTCTCTGTATACTAATCTCCAGTTATAATTTTAGAGCTATCATAACTCAACTGAAATATTCATCTTTTATCTAGTGGGCTTACACTTTCAGTGTATCTTCCACAAAATTATCTTCTCGAAAATCAAATGTTGGCACCACAACGTGACTGTACTTAATACTACTGAACTATATCCTTACAAGCAATAAATTTTAGCTGTGTATATTTTGCCACAATAAAAATAATTAAATAAATAAAGTACTTCTGGGAAAATTCTTTACTGATTCCCTTTACAACAACTTCTTCAAACTAGACTTCAACTTCTGCAAACTAGATACTTCAAATCAGGTTCCAGTTTACCCCACTAAGTTCCTCTGTTATTGGTATTTCTGTCACCCTGATCCTCATATTATTTGTTAAATATTTCACGACACTTTGTGACCACTGGGCCCTTGCATATGTTGTTTCCTCTGCTCAAAGTATCTTTTTTTCTTTGCCCATTGTATTCTTACTCATGATTTAATCTCTAGGCTCTCTTCTGTTAAGTTTTGTAAGAATCTCGCAGACAGAACCAGTGAATTCCTGGTAGGTGCTCCAGTAATAGTATCTCATATATACTTTTACTACAGTGCTTATCACCTTGTTTAATAAGTATTTATTTCTACTTTTTTCCCCAACTTGACTGTGAACATATTAAGCACAAGAACATGACTCATTAACCTTTTTTCCCCTAGTTGTTAGTAGAATTCCTAGAACAAAGTGGCTGCTTATTGTAGGATGCACAATAGATGAATCAGTAAAAGTTAATAGAAAGAAAGGCAACAAATAACAGTATTCCTATTAGGGTACATCATTTAATCTAAGGTGCCGTCAACTCTCAGAAGTACCATTATTTTATGTGCTATTGAGAAGAAAAAAATTCTGCCAATTAAGATATGAAATATGATTTCCTGAAACTTGTATTTTTAAAAAACTTATATTTATTGAAAGAGCTCTTTTAAACTTATTTAGATATATGAAGGTTTTTAAATATAATTTTGTGCATACATATAAATAAAAATATAAGACTATATCATTTGGGGCAGGTTACAAAACTTTTCTAATTCTTGATTCAATTGGTTATGAAATTCCTACAATATGCTCGCCTTCAAAGTCTCACTCTTTAGAATCACTTTTTGACTCACTCATCAATGACCGTGTTTTCCCACCTACTATCATTTGGGCTGCTATGTGTTGTTGATGCACAGTTTTCTTATGATCTCACTATTTTCTTCAAAATTTTCACTAAACTCTGACCACCATTGTGCAGGTTTTTATATCTAGCATTTTATCAATCTTAGAAAGTGCCAATAGTTTTCTTTTAACAAGGACCCATGCAAATGGTCTTTAAATGGTTGGTTTATTGAACATTGTGAAGTTGTAGTTGTCCATTCTTACTAATAGCAAAAAG